>CABHPQ010152471.1:2205-48041 GCA_902168405.1 Peromyscus aztecus
AAGGTTTTAACCTTAAAGTAAATTACATATAATTTGGGAATTTGGGCGTAGCTTCTCTTACTGCTTCCTGCTGGAGGGGGGCGCTGTATCTTATGGGGATACAAAGAAAATTTTAGGATTGTGGAGTAGTCCGTGAGAGTGTATCGTCTGAGCCAGTTGCCTTGAAACAGTTCTGGATGTTGGATCATCTGAGTCATGGTGTCATCGGAGACCTTTCAGGTGGTCTTGGCTGGTCAAATCTGATATATCTTAATCTGGAACAAATCCATAGCCTCTGGTTTTCTGTGGAAACAAAATCAGAGCTTCCTTTCCAAAGCAACATATCTTTACATCCAAATTTTGAAATCAAGGTATCTTTAAAATATACATATTGGTTTAACTCAGCTTCCTTTACAATCAAATATTTCTCTGCAGTTAAGAATCCCAAAGACAACACAATGCAGATTCTGTGTGATATCCATCTTTACGTGGCTTATATTTTATACTACCTTTACTGTCTCTTTAAAGACTTCATTTTTCAAAACTATCTATTTCTTTATATAACTGTATATATTCCTTTTTATCTCTTTGAAGCCTACGTACATTTTACACACATTTTAAAGCATTTAAAGTCTTGTTCCATCTGAATCTGTCTTATTGTGAACCTGTTACTTTAAACTGCAGCTTTCTAAGACTGAAAAGGTGCTGTGGCTACTGGCTCCGCCCACCTCAGCTTCCCAACATGGCGGTGATACGTTTACCGTCAGCTCTGGGAGCCTTCGTGGGTCTATGCTTCTATCAAAGCAGCGTTTAGCCCAGAAACCTCTTTTTTTGTTTTGTACTATCAAAGGCTAAATCCACCACGCAGCCCAATGTGCCACTTGCAGAGGCCTCATTCCCGTCACACTGCAGGTCGAGCGCACAGGCCAGGAACCCATAAGTAGCTCAAACCGGCAAGCTGCCACTCATTTGAGAGAGATAATTAGGAAGCTGTTTTTAGCTCCGTTTCAGAATCTTTTCTCAGGTTTTAGGTGGAAATTCCTGCCCCACGTTCTGGCGCCATTGTAGCTAGAGTTTTCCTGCCTGGCCCACGGTCAGGATAAATCTCTTTCACCTGCCAGTCCCACAGCCACTCAGACCCAACCAAGTAAACACAGAGACTTATATTGCTTACAAACTGTATGGCCGTGGCAGGCTTCTTGCTAACTGTCCTTATATCTTATATCAATCCATTTCTATAAATCTATACCTTGCCACATGGCTCGTGGCTTACCGGCATCTTTATATGCTGCTTGTCCTGGCGGCTGGCTGGCAGGCAGTGACTCCTTCTGCCTTCCTGTTCTTTTAATTCTCTCTGTTAGTCCCGCCTATACTTCCTGCCTAGCCACTGGCCAATCAGTGTTTTATTAGCAACACATTTACCATACAGAACATCCCACAGCAGCATACAGTATAAGTAATATAAGCGTCGGAGTGATTATTTTATAAGTGGGCTACAAGACTGTGGGGGCTTGGCGGGCCCTGGAGAGAAACTCTCTAGCTACATGTGTGGTCAGGGGCTGTCTTCCAAATAAAAACCAACTTGGTCATGGTGTCTCCTCATGGAAATAAAACATGGATGTGTTTTATTCAGGGCATGTGTTTGCTGTCAAGCCTGACACTGAGTTTGATTCCTTGGTCCCACTTGTCCTCTCTTCTCTATATCCACATCATGGCATACATGTTCAGATCTGTGCATTCAATTCATGTAATAAAAAATGCAGGCAAGCACTTACCTGGCATGTGTAAGGCTCTGGGTTTAACCCATGGCACACAGGTTAATCTTTCCTTATGGGAATTTGTTTCCAGTTATGTTGGATTGCTACTACCAACTTCCTGCAAGGATGCCACAATAGACACTTTAGAGGGGCAAAGGGGGAAGACATTCACTCTTGACTTAAATGGCTAGCCAATCTAGGTTGGGTTAAGTAGAGGATGCTCACTGCTCAGAGTGCTTCCCTGCCTGAGTCCTCCCCATCAGAAAGACATGGATACTTACAAGAATGCCTATTTCCTTCTAGAGAGGGTTGTGAATGAAATCAAGCAAATGTGCTTGTTTGGATCAAATCTGAAAGGCTTTTCATTCAGAAGAACAGGAGCAAGAACACTTTTCACTGAATGTTTTCTAAGCCTGTGAATTGTGAATGAGTTCCCACTGGCCCATTCAGTGAAAATAAGCAAAACAGCCACACTAGTAAGGCATTAAAGCTATGGAGACTGTCCAGTCCATCTAGGCACCCATCCTAGCACTCGAGATGCAGAGCCAGGCAGATCTGAGGCCACTCTGATCTACAGAATGAGTCCCAGGACAGCCAGGGCTATTGCAGAGAAACCCTGTCCACTATAGTCTAAGCACTCATGTACTTTATCATGTAGGACTGAAGCAGCATTCTTTCCACCCTTTACATTACTGGATCTGAAGAAATTAAGCTGGATCTTTTTAGAAATGACAGCAAACTTTTCAGTAGGTGTCCCTAAGTTCTCCATGGTGTTAATCAAACCTAGGGCTTCCCATATGCCATGAAAGCAGTCTACCACCACACTACATCCCAGGTCCTTGCTGGTTGGTATCTAGAAATGATTCACTGGGCCTTGGCCCCATGACAGGGGTGTTAACTGTCACCAAGATAATTACTGCTAGTACCCAATTCAGTACTTGAGCTAAATCATCCCAATTATCACCAACACTCTGGAACACACAAATCAGGGAACCTTGGGAGGCCCTGGTAGAAGAGAACTATGTACTGTCACTGTTCTGGACCTCACAGAAGGAAGTGTGGCTATGGTGGGGTGTTTCTAGGCAGTTTGGGGAGGAGCAGAGAGCCCCTGGGAGTGGAGCTCCTCCATCTGCAGTCAGTTATGGGGACTTTGAGGCGGCCAGGACCCCACTTGTCTCCGCTCTTGCTTTGCACTCCTCTGCTGGACTTCATAGGGTTTACCCTTCAGTGGAGCTTGGCAGGCCACCAGGGCTGCAAGCCAGCTGGGCATTTCACTCAGCTTCCCGTGGATTAAATGGACAGGCTTTGACTCGCAGCCTTTGGAGTTCTGTTCCCTTGTGAAGCAGAAGGAAGCTGTGGCACCTAGCAGACACCTTCAATCAAACGTGCCCAGGATCCTTCCCTCCTGCGGTCCAGGCCAGTCTGCTCCTGACAGAGCACCTCCTCTCAGTTTGACTCTGTCCACTTCTTCCTAGCTCTCCGTTGTCTTCTTCAGACACGTGCAATGTAGGCGTCTGGCTTTTCCTGCATGGATAGTGGCAATCTTTTCCTATGAGAACAGTTCGTGGACACCATACAGAAGGCCGGTTTTTGAAGAAAGAACCCTTTCCCTTTTTCTGATGCTGGGAATGCATCCAGGGCCTCGCATGTGCTTGCTTGGCACCTTACCACTGAGATGTACAGCAGGAATCAACTGTGAAACTGTGATTTGTGCCACAGCCTGCTCAGAAGTTTCAGCTCTTCCTTTTACTGAAGATTGAACCCAGGGCCTCACACTTGCTAGACAAGTCACGGATTGTAGCACCAGTCTTTCTTTTGAGTATGGGTCTCACGTTGCTGGATTTTAATTTCTGAGACAGGATCTCAAGTTGCTCAGGCTAGCTTCTAATTTGCTATGTAGCCAGAGATGAACTTAAATTTCTGATCCTGTCTGATTGGGGGCATGTTGAAACACACCTGGCTCACACAGTGCTGGGGCCTGAAGCCAGGATTCACGCAGACCAGACAAGCTCTAAACCAGCTGAGCCGCTTCCCCTGAGCCCACAGTCTTGGGATCTGGCAAGATGGCTCAGTGGGTAAAGGTGCTTGCTGCTAAGCCTGACAGTCTGAGCGAGCTCTAGAACTTACACAGTGGAAGGAGAGTCAACTCTGGTAACTTGTCCTTTGACCCCCATGCAACACCACAGAACATGCAATATTAATAAATGTACTAAAATAATTAAAACAAAACTAGCAACTTGTCCTGACCTCCATATGACACCATAGAACATGCATGTTTATAAATGTACCAAAATAGTAATTAAAACTAATAAAAACTCTACTAGGAGCTTGAGAGATAGCTCAGTAGTTAAGAGCATGTACTGGCTCTTACGGAGCACAGGAATTTAGTTCCCAGCACTCACAACTCCAGTTCCTGGGGATCTGACGCCCTCTTCCGACCTCCTCAGGACTGCAGGCAAAGAGTACCCAGACTTACACAGCAGGCTAGCTCTCATGCACATAACAAAGAAAACAAGTCCCATAAAGACGAAAAGAGGAAATGGATGCAACAATAATCTAGGCAGATGGGGCAGGGCTAACTTAGGGAGACATTTAGTTGGCTACTTAGCCTTTTGAATTGTCTACTTGTTGAAAATCCTTCAAGATAAATGCTTAGTTATTATAAATAAATGCTTACCAACTGTGCACCCCCCATTTATTAGGAGACCAGTTGCACCAAGAGTGTTTATTTACTTACTGACATTTGCTAAGCCAAGCTACAACCTGAGCTGTGAGAAAGGTGCCTTGCATTACAGAGTATCCAGTTGCCACTGAGAGACAGTTTTACTTCTAATTTACAGCATTAAAAATACTCAAAAATTGAGTTATGCTGAGTGTGCAGTTACAAAATTTTCAGAAATGGTGGAGCCATACAGTTACTCCCTCCAAAAGTTTGAATTCATAAAATATATCACTCACTGGCATGCAAGGCCAGACAGGGAAAACCACGAATTCCCCCATCCAAGTGTGTATAACCAGATAACATAAAGAACCTAGTCACCCGGCATCTTAAGTTGGTTGTTTCATGTAGACAGAGGTTCCCTAGTACCTGCTCTCCCCACCTCAATTCAATGCCAGTCTTGCACTTGCCGGTCAGCATGTGTACCACCGATGCACTTCTCAGGGCTCATGGGCCTTGCTAGTGCTTAATGATCCCACTAGTGCTTGATGCGAAGGTACCTGCTCTCACAAGTACTTAGCCCAGTGCAAACACTAGCTCTCTCCAAACATCTCCTGACCACACTACCACCCCCACTTGGCAGGTGGGCCATGTTTCTCATGAGCTTCTTTTCTGAGTGCAGGAGCACTTATAAACAAAAGCCCAATCCACACTGCACGGGCGCCAGCACCCAGTCCTGCTTCAGGCTGGAGCAGAGGTGCTGCACTGTCGGTGCCCGCTTTCCTCCTCAGGGAACACAGTACCAAGCTCCCTTCTCCACGAGGCCCAGAGCACCCACTGGAAGCACTGACTACTGCCGAAGTCACTGACATATACATTTTCTGCCAGATCCCCAAGTATCCAGACTAACCATGTGGTAGTTAGAAGTGGAACATATAGTCTAAGGACATGTGCTAACCAGTGAGCTGTCTAAATAGAATCCATTTTATCTTCCATTTAATTCCAAATTTTGTTTTAATGAAGTAATGCAAATCATTTAAAGAAAGAAATGTTTAATTTTAAATTCTGATTTATGCATAAAACTCATTTTTTATCACAGTTAAATTTAGTACAAACTATGAAAATGTTAACACTGAGGTTTCAACAGAAATCTATTAAGATCCCTTAGAAAATTATTTAAAGAAACAACAGCTAGTCAGTTACTGTTCTGAGATTAACACATAAAGAAAAAAAATTCACTCATTTTACTGTCATTTTCAGTAAATAATTTTAGCCATAATACCTGTAAAATCAAAAAATTCAATGCTGTGTGTGGCTCTAAAGCAATTACAATCTGCAATGAAAATACTAAGCCAAAATCTTATTGATCTAGTAAGAACAATCCTAGTTTTTAAAAGCTGGCTGAATTTGCAAACCTTAAGAATACCAGTTGTGAACAGAATAGTCACATAAGTGAGCTTAAATTACCGTGAAGACTGCAGACAAGACACATTTTCAAGGCTGCACTGCAGAGGGAAAATGTGGAGGTAAAACATTCAGAGCCAGAACTATCCCTTAAAAAAATATCAGATCACTCTCTATGAAAACATGAAAGGAATCACAGGCAGACAGTACTGAGTTTTACACAAGCCTCTTTGTATTTCAATGCTGTTTATTGAGGAGTGAACGAGACCACTGCAGACATGCCAACGACACTTCACATTCAAGGGCCGAAGTGGGACAGCCTCCACACCGAGTGAGTCACTGCGTAAGCCCTCTGGGGGAAAGAACCAACAGTGACATCAAGTGACAGCCTCAGGCTTGCTTGTCATCAGCTGTTTTCGGCTGGTTGGCTGGGTAAAGGCTTCTTTCTACCCCACACAGATCTCACTCCACTTTATAGAACGAACACTAGGTTGTCTCCCAGTCTGTTTAACACACGTCTATGTGGATTAACTGATCTGGATTTCCGTATGTTTCTGTAGGTCTACTGAGGAAAGTAACTGTTTCCTCTTTCCCTTCGCACGGTAGGACACAGCAATAGAAAAATACTCTGCAGTGCTACCATGGGCTTACGGGGACCTCCTCTGGGGTCAGATGAGATCCACGGCAGTCCACTCCGCACACAGGGCTGCTTTTCCTGTGTGCGCGGCTCCGGAAGAATGGCCTACACACAACACTACTGCTCTCTTGCTCAAAAACAAAACAAAGAAACCTAAACAAAAGGGTAAACGTTTATTTGGAGTTAGTTTTCTGGCAGGTGGTATTAAGGCCCATCAGGCAGAGTTCAGGAGCTCCTGTATGGCTGCCTGCTGCTCCGGACTGAGTTGTGCTATGCATTCAGTCCACAATCCTCCAGAAGTCTAGGGAGAAAGCACATACATTGTAGACAGTGGTCACTTCAAGTGTTTTAGTAAACAGCATGCACAGACTACAACAGTGCCCAGACACTCTAGAGCTTAACTTGATGATTATTGTAAAACCAAGAAATCTGTTCATTTCTTCAAAGTTCATTTTATTTACAGAGAATTTTCTTTGCTTCTAAATCAATAAAATTATCCCATTAGCTGGCACCTTAGACCAACCTATATACTACATGAAGTCAAAGTAAGTCATTTATATTTTTTTTTTGGTTCTGACAACTCATTAATAATTGCATCTTTCCTTCCTTCAGATATTCTGAAAATGACCATCTGCTAAATACTAGGACTTAATAGCTCAAGTTGAAGACTTTGTCTCTGACAGTGAGAACAAATGGGCATTTCAAAGCTTCCTGATTTAAAATACAATTTCCACAGCTCATTAAATGTTAGTTTCTAATGTAGATTAAAAGCCAGCAGAGCCCCCGACACTGCGATTTACTTATCCCCTGTCCAGTTCAACCCATCCAGCTTACCTGTACTTGGCGAACTACATTGGCCAGGCGTTTGGCACAGGGGTCTTCATGTTTAATGGCCTCATGCATTTCTCCTTCCGCAATTATACTGAATATTTTGGGTAGGTTGGTATTGTTTGGGCCAAGAACAATTGGGTGATTACTGACAAAACAAAATCAAACACCTTTATAAATAAAATTTGTGAGAGGAACTCCTCACGATCACACTTTCCTCTGCTGCTCTGTACACAACAGTTCCATGGTCATTAAGACCGCATGTCCTTATGGTTCAGTAAGAAGAGAGCCAGCTGGTCTGACTCAGTGGGCTTGCAGCTCTCCCAGTGTAACTCGGGGGAAAAACACTCAGTTCATCTCTCAGGATTCTTTTCAGGGCCAGGCAAGAGAACTAAACACTCTGTGCTAAAACAATCTGCACTGTGTAGAAACACAAGAAACAAAGCAGCAACAAACAAGCCCCAAGACAGTCTTCTTTGTTGTTGTTTATTTTGTTTTTGTTTTTTGAGACAGAGTTTCTCAGTGTAGTTTTTTTGGTGCCTGTCCTAGATCTCACTCTGTAGACCAGGCTGGCCTTGAACTCAGAGAGATCCGTCTGGCTCTGCCTCCCGAATGCTAGGATTAAAGGCGTGCGCCACCACCAAGACAGTCTTGTCTCAAGTCTGTAAACCCAGCAAAGAGGCTGAGGAGGACTGTCAAGGTCAGCTTAGGCAACTTAGTGAGACCCTGTTTCAAAGAATAAAAAGAGGGTTCAGCCATGGAGCATTTTGCCCCGCACAAATGAGACTCCTAGGTCTGGTCACTAGTACCACAAAACCAATGAACAAACCTCATGACATTACCAAGAATAACATCTGTTGCACCAAACAGTTTCAAAAGGGTCATTTGGGTGTTTTAATCGTAAACTAGGGGATAAACTTCAAGCAGGTGTAATGGAAAGAAACGTAATAGTGAATCTGAGCGGAAGTCACTGACAGTAGTCACTTCCAAGGAGAGACCACAGAGCCTGAGGACCGATATTTCAAGACAGTGTAGTCTGGGGGTGACTATCACACTCCTCATGAGAACCTACCTCAGTAGGGACACACAGTATTTAGCAAGCTGAAGCAAGCAGGCACGAAGGAATATCCTAAAAAATTCCAGGAATTCTACTGGACAGATGAGTGAACCAAACTCTACTCGGAAATTAACAGTGAAAGTCAAGATCAAAGTCATGGTTAGAGGCCGCGGAGTAAGAGGGACGCCAAGGAATTGCTTCGATCCCGACGTTTCTAAAGCCACTGTTGTTGCAGCTTAAATACCCAGGGTACAAAACTGAATAAGTGACATTATAGCCCAGTATCAGATCACAATGCCTGCCTGGTGAACCCTTACAGCAGATCTGTTAGCCTCCACTTCCTTTTTGAGATTTTTGCTATGTAGGCAAGGAGGCCTTGAACTTGCAGCCATCTTGGCCCCCTCAGCCTGCGGAGTGCTCTGATTCTAGTATGTGCTACCATACCTGGCTACCACCAACTCTTGATCCATACAGCAAATGCAGTAGGCAACAAAACAGTTGATGGTAACTTTCTTCAGACAGCATTTGCTAACATGATCCTACAGAGAACTCTAAGTCAGGTCTTTATACAGGGCTAAAGTGTGGCAGGCTTCACGTGCCTTCCAGCAAGTATTACTTCAAATATACACAACCCACCGCTGGCCACAAGTGAGGCTCAACCTCATAGCTTTCTGTGCCAAGGAAAGAAAGAATGCCGGCCTTATTTCTGTGCTTGCATACCTTTCAATCAGGTCGCACAGATAACTGAAGGTCTGGACAGCTTCCTCTTTATCTTCATGTAGAGGAAGCCAAGACAACCAGTGTGGTAAGACTTCTTCAACGTTTACACAGTCAGGCTTGAACTTCATGATTTTCCCCACTGCGGAGATGCAGTTCTCTGTAGCATTGACATTTTCTTTGGTCTTAGAATCTGCAGACTGAATAACTCTTACAAGCAGTGGTAGTGCTTCTAAAACAAACATGTAAAAACAGGTCAGCTAAACTTCATGTTGATGCAGATGAACATAAATGTCCCCAACTTTGGTCCAGTTGCTACCTGCTCAAGTGTAAGGAAGCCTACGTTCTTGGCTTTCCTCTCACAGGACTGTGTGTAACAGAAGGGACACTAAGCATGGACAGGAACATCAGAGCTGCAACTGAGAGCCTGCACACACCTGCAGCCTTCACTTTTACTGCTCCCACCCAAGGGCCTTACACTTCAGCACTGCCAACCTCGACTCCCCAGAAGCTCTTTAAGGAAGGGTGACAAATGCTTTCATTCACAGTATAGTTTGTGCTATAGATGGGAGAGGGGGATAAAATTAAAGAACAAGATAGGGGTGGGTGGGTAGAGGAGAATAAAGCAGAAATCGGAACAGAATGCTTCCAGGTGTGGTGAGAACAAGGTTGGGCTGAAGGGCTGCCTGGAATGAAATGCACAAAGCAGAACGTAAGTACCTGTACAGAAAGGGCGGTAGTTATCTCCACCATATTGTGCCATGACGCCAAGGCCATATGCCGCAGCTTGCCTGACTTCTGGGCTGTTGTCACACACATACTGGAGCATTGGCCTTAAGAAATATTCTGCATACTTAAATGAGGCTGGACTACAGTGCTCTATGACATCATCGAAGATGCACAATCCCCATTGTCTGTCTGGCCATGGTCTGTGTGGACACTATAAAAGAGATTCCCCTTTAAGTACTGAATTGTAAACAATTCATCTCCAACTATCTGCCTACAGAATGAATCCAATACAGGAAATGGAAACATAGTAACCACTTCTTACAACAAAAACATTGGAAGGAATACATACATTTAAAGTAACTTCACAGTACAGAACTTTTATGATTTGTTAAGAGTCCCACAATATGACCACATACTGCAGGAGGAATTGACAGGGCAGAGATGTTCATACATTTACTTTGTAAGAAAAAAAAAAAAAAAGGCCGGGCGGTGGTGGTGCACGCCTTTAATCCCAGCACTCGGGAGGCAGAGGCAGGCAGATCTCTGTGAGTTCGAGGCCAGCCTGGGCTACAGAGTGAGTTCCAGGAAAGGTGCAAAGCTACACAGAGAAACCCTGTCTCGAAAAATCAAAAAAAAAAAAAAAAAAAAAAAAAAAAAAAAAAAAAAAAAAAAAGAGGTAGGCAGTAGAGGAGGCATCCAAATATATAGTACTGTGTAATTCCTGCAAACCAGGAGGCTAGGGTAAGAGGACCACTTGAACCCAGTAGTTAACCACCCCCAACTGGGCCTGGCCCAAAGGCCTATAGTCCCAGCTTCTTAGGATGAAACAAGAGGATTCCAAGTTCCAGCCTGGGCTACTTAGCAAGACTGTACCTCAAAGTAGAGTAACAAAATGACGTGTGTGTGTGTGTGTGTGTGTGTGTGCGCACGAGAAAGCAGGAAGAAGAGGGGCTGGCAATAGAGCCCCGCAGCTGAGTGCTTGCCAGTCATGTGCACAGTCCTGAAGCCTACACCCTACTATCTGAGGGTAGCTGTTAACGTATAAGAAGCTGTGCATGAGTGGGAGCAGAGGTATGCGAAATCTACTTGTGCTTACTTTGCTAATTGTTCCAAATTGTAATCTCTGTAAGATATTTAAAAATCAAGTAGATAAACTTACTAACCACAGGCCACTATTGCAGACTGTCCATAGTAAAGACCCTTCTGTTTCTTGAGAGGATATAGAAAACACACAGGGCAATGCACTAAGCTGGATAACTAAAAAAGTATGATGCAAATTCCACCTCTGGGGCCCATTTCTAACAAGTGTAAGACATTATATGCAGCAATGAGAGTTCCAGGTTAACTATTTATTCAAAAGAGCTCATAGGTGGTTAATACTTACAATCAGGTTGACAATTAATGGAAGCAGTTGTTCAAACCACGGCAACACCTTTTCTTTGTAGCTACTGAATATTGAGTGTAAAATATCTGACACTTTAGTCAGAATATAAACATCATTATCATCCTAAAAAAGAAACACAACATGCAGCCACATGGGTTAGAAACTATCTGCTTGAGAATCAGTAGCAACACCTATAAAATCCAGGAAATGAATGTTTCCCCTGTTAAGACTATTGAGAAGCTGGAGGCTGAAGTGACCTTGGGGGCTGACACTAAGTCTCCACCACGGGAAAGGAGGCGTGGATGCCAAGTGCTACGCTTACGGCCTGGGAACTTATGTTTGAGTAGGCTGATGAGGGCATGGAGTCGGCAGCAGTGCAGGCCTAAGCACATGGACACATGTACAATGGAGGCACACGTACACATGAGCACAGCCCACTAGAGGCACCGCACACCCCAGATGCTGGCTCTGCCCATCTTAACATTAGGCTGGATGAAATGACTGAGAAACACAGTAAAGAAAGCTGCTGAGGCTGGTGGTGCAGGCAGGCTTGTGATCCCCAACACTTCAGAAGCTGAATAAAGAGGATCCCAAGTGCAAGTCCAGTGTGGGCAACTGCTGGAAATAAAAGCCCTTCTTTCCAAGAAAGAGGTCTAGGGATAGCAATCCAGGGGCAGAATGCTTGCCTACAATGCACTGAGCCTTAGTGTCAATTGCCCCCGACTGTCAACAGTCACCCTAGCCAACCACTGGACATGGAACACCACCAATATAGACAAATGGTGGTTGTGAGCAACAAGTATTTAATCTATGGCTTTTGATGTGTGAGATACTGAAGAAAAAAGTTCATTTCAAAAGACTTACTCTAGAAATACCAGATTCTATCAGAACAGGAGACCAGAGGGTGACTAGAAACTGAAGCATTTAAACAGAGTTAAGTAAGATGCAAATGGTTATTCAACTGAAGTCGGAAGGGAATAATTTACCTCATCTTGTAGTGATTCCTCAACCTGTTCATCATAGTCTTCATCTTGTCTTTTAACTAAAACACACCCAAACAAATGTTT
Source organism: Peromyscus aztecus (assembly GCA_902168405.1). Taxonomy (NCBI): domain Eukaryota; kingdom Metazoa; phylum Chordata; class Mammalia; order Rodentia; family Cricetidae; genus Peromyscus; species Peromyscus aztecus. Next base: position 14,424 of record CABHPQ010152471.1, read on the forward strand.
TTAAATGATCACATCCAAAGGCCAAGGACTCTGTTCAGAAGTGAGAAGTCCTGAAAGCTTACCTTGCCGCAACTCTTGATTTTTGAAGTGTTCTTCAAGCTTGGCCTTCAGTATCCCTCCCAGCTCCTCGAAGTGTTCACTGTTCAGGCATCCATCCCCCATCACTTCTATGCACTGAGCAAGGGAGACAAAGGACCACAAGTCACCACCCCAAGACCAAAAACCAAACGAGTAAGTGCACACTTAGCTGTACTTGACGGATGGCATTTCCAACAGAGGTGTCAGAGACAAAACTCCTTTCGGACCTATCGTATGTGTCAGGCTGAGGATCCAGAGCCAGAACAGACATCACCCACCTCCTACCATACCCATCTACTTCTGACACCAACAGATGAAAAGGGAAAGAGGCATTCGCGGGAGACTTAGACACGAATGGTGCAGTATCTGCAGTTGGAAGCATCAAACTTTCTTCTGGGATCCTGGGAACCTATACCAACTGCTTGATGCAACGGAAGCTACAACTTCCCAAGAGCCATTAAGGACCCCTTGGTAACCGCCTGTGTTTCTCCTCCCACCTCTAACGACCCTTCTAGTGTAACCTCACTATTTCTCAAAAGCTAACTTCCCAACCAACAATTATACCAAGATTTCAGAACAAAAAATTGACATTTTCAGCAAAAAAATGGTTTATTATAATATATGGGAAAATCTCCCTAATTTAGTCAGCAGAGAATTACATAAACATGCCTTATAAAACAGGAGGGGATATTCAGAGAAAATATTCACCTTCGCAAAAGAGTGCATTATTTCCGAGAGGACATCTGAATCAGGCTCCGTGCCAATAGCCTTGATGAGAGCATCACACATAAAGTGCCACATCTGTGTGAGATACTCAGGACCCCGAACTCGTGCACACTCCAGCAGAAGAGGCATGGACTCTGCCGCCGCCACTCGGACCCGTTTTATCGTTAAGGAAATGCACCACCAAGGGGCCTCTGGAGTATCCCAGCATTCCACCTACATGCTAAGAACACTATGTTAGCAGGAAAGGGGGAAGTGGGTACAAAAACAGCCAAGGCTCCCTGACCGTCTGCACAGCACAGCAGTGTGTCTGGTAACAGTGAAGGGCCTCTCACGGTTCTGCTCTGTAGTGTAGACAATGCAATCTACAACTTTCCTATGTAGAACTTCCTGGTTTTCCCTGAAGCACCAAGTGGCTCTTCCCTATCTAATATCGTTTATAAAATAAAAAGACTTGGTAACCTCTTCTTAAAAGTAATTCTAGAAGCTAGGGGCTGGAGAGATGGTTTAGCTGATAAAGTACTAGTTGCTTTTGCAGAGGACTGGGGTTCAGTACCCCGAATCCATGTGGTGGTTTCTACCATTCCTAACTCCAGTTTCAGGGGAATATAATTTCTTCTGATCTCCATGGGTACCAGCATACATGTATGTATTCATTCAGGTAAAACATTTATATACATAAAGTAAAAAGATTTAAATACTAAAAAAAGTTAAAAATATTCTAGGGGATGGTTAAGTGGTTAAGATCACTGGCTTCCAAAACACCCAGGTTTGATTCTCAGCACCCACATGGTGGCTCACACCATTTGTTAACTCCAGTTCTAGGGGATCTGACGCCACCTTCTGGCCTCCTTTGGGTAAGAAGGCACGCACACTACTTCCTCTTCTGGTGTGACTCACCAGGAATCTGCTGGCAGGGCTCCCTCTGTGAGGACACTGCCGACATCATACTGTCTGAGGAACAGAGGACTTTAGGGTTGGTCTGGTTTTCGTTTTACCTACTTTATGAAACAATGTGTGTGGAAATTAAGAACAAATACCCACATGTATTAATTATGCCTATCAAGAACTTGAGGATGAAAACATTTATCGCAGATTTACTAAGATGTCCCTCAGAGGTGTTATCCACATTAGTACTATAGGAGTCTCTCTCAGAAAGAGATGTATCAGTGGGTATCCAACAAGTACTGTGGACATTTGTTCATAAAATGTCAGTCTGTACAATTCTTAGTAAGGTCACAGAGGGCTGACTATAGCATGGTTAACATTTTGTCTTTCATGCTTTTCAAGAAATGAAGGCACATGAGGAGCCAAGAACACAGAGCCAAGTTAGAGCAAATGAACAGCAATTCAGGTAACTCAAGACACTACAGCTTTACTACATCCAGACATGTTTTGTATTCAACCGTTGAAGGATATCATCATGGAAATAAAATTTCAGCAGAGGGACCATCAGTTTGACAACCTGTTCAGTGTATTCCACAAAACCTTCCTTTAATTCCTTAGCATAGCAAACCTGAAAGAAAGGAAATCAAGGTCCACGTTACAGGGTTTCAAAAAGATAACATTGACCATGTCGCTTGACACAACTGAAACCAGACAAGTTTAGCTTTTCTTCTAATGCCGTAAGCACATTTGTGCTCATTTACTCCAAAGATATTCTTAGCCACCTACTACGACTTGCCCCAAATAGACAAAGTCCACAAAACCCCTCCATTCCCAAAGCCTCTGTGGAAACACTCTGACGTGCACACGTCACCCAGGCTGGTGACGGCTCCGGGTAACAGTGTTTGCTGTGCAGGCTGATGGCCGGGATCCACCCTGGATTGTGTGGTGGAAGGAGAGCTGATTCCCAAAGCCTAGGAACAGGATATTATCATACCAACATCTGGCAAGCAGTTGACTTTTCTTCCAGTCCTGCCGTTTTAATACCAAAACTCTGCTGATCTCCAAGGTTCACAAATTCCCAACCGTCATCGTCACTCATATTCTCCATGTCCTGGGCTGTTAACAGGTAAGAAGACAGACGTGTAAGAAGAAAAAAAGCAGTGGTGCTGCCGCTGCTGTGCCCAGTAAAGCACTTACTGTCGAGAAGGGCTACTTCAGGCTTAATTGAAGCGGTCTTCATCAGCGGCCCCATAACCACAGGAAGGTACTGCTGGAATTCTTTACCAAGGATTTTGCACATTCTGGCCCATGCTGAGATCATGTAAGAGATCTGGGGGAAATTTTCAAACACGCCGTAAGACAACAGGTAACTAAGACAGTTAAAGCCATTTTCCCATCTTGAGGAAATGCAGATTTATCAACCGACATGTTTACATATTTCCCAATGTCACTCAAAATGTTCCAAATCAGCATTCAGGCACCTGTGACCTCGACAATGGGGCAGAGCTGGCAGGTGAGGCTTTCCTACTTTTTCCCTATGCAGCAATTATAATTTCTTCTCTGTTAGCATCGGTATCACTTAGTTGAAAACGAAGGCCAACTTTTAGGCACTGATCTTTTGGAGGAAGAACATATACTACCTGGCATAGCACCCACAAACACTATTGAAACCCAACCCCCCACCCCATGTTTAGTGTCAGCATGTAAGACAACAGGTTTCATCACGGCATTGCCATGCTTTCTTCTGGTTGGTCCTGCCCGCCCCAAGTGTGCCCTTCCCATTCTCCATGTCCTCCATTCTCCCGAAATTGCATTCTTTTCCTAACTGAGTAAAATCCTATTTGCACATGTACCACATTTTTATTATCCGCTTGTGTGTTGATGCAGGCTAGGCTGAGTCTATTTCTCCTGGCTATTGTTGACAGGAGACGTGACAAACATGGGTGTGCGAACTACCCATGGTGGCATGTGGAGCACTTTTATGTCCAGGACTGTAAGCACATCAGACAGCAATATGGTAGCACTATTTTTAGGTTTTTTTTTTTTGTTGTTGTTTTGTTTTGTTGAGACAGGGTCTCACTGTGTAGCCCTGGCTGTCCTAGAACTCACTCTGTAGACCAGGCTGTCCTCAGAACTCAGAGATCCGCCTGCCTCTGCCTCTGAGTGCTGGGACTAGCGTGTCACCACCGCCTGGCCAGACTCTAGTCTGTTAAGAAACCTCCACACTGACTCCCATAGTGGCTGCACCATTTAACATTCCCAAAATCAGTGAATAAGGGCTCTTCATTCCCCATATCCACTAAGTTAATATAATCTAGCATGTTGTCATTTTTTTCTTGGTAATAGCCATTCTGCCTGGGGGTAAAGTGAAGTATCAAAGTAGTTTTAATTTGTATCTTATTTGTAAAGTCCTTCCACTCCACAAATGCTCCGTGGCTATTTTCTATGCGCCACTCTACATTTCCAATATGAAGGCGAACACGTATGGTCCTTCCTGCCTTCCTCACAGCCCCTGACCCATCTACACAAAGCTAAATGGTATTTATTGACATGCTCCCACTCAAAGAAAGGAAAACACGGGGTATTCTGCTTTTGCACAATGGCGCTCTCCATCTGAGTGATGAAATAATTACAGTAGCTTGTGGTGGTATTGTGTTCCCCAAAATATTGTGTACTTTAATAAACTTATCTGGGGTCAGAGACAGAACAGCCACAATATTAAACAAAGGTTAGGCAGTGGTAGCACACGCCTTTAATCCTAGCATTCCAGAGGTAGAAATCCATGTGTTCAAGGATACACCCAAGCATGGTGACCCACGCCTTTAATCCCAGAAAGCAAGCCTTTAATCCCAGGGAGTGGTGGTAGAAAGCAGAAAGGTATATAAGGCATGAGGACCAGAAACTAGAGGCATTTGCCCTGGAGAGGCATTTGCCCTGGAGAAGCATTGGGCTGGTTAAGCGTTCAGGCTTCTAGCAGCAGTTCAGCTGAGAGTCATTCGGATATGAGGACATAGAGGCTTCCAGTCTGAGGATGCAAGACCAGCTGAGGATCCAGCGAGGTGAGATAGCTGTGGCTTATTCTGTCTCTCTGACCTTCCAGTGTTCGCCCCAATACCTGGCTCAGGTTTGATTTTATTAATAAGAACTTTTAAGACTCATGCTACAGTAGCTCATGGAAGGTCATCCCATGCCTTGTCAGACATTCGCATTGTTGACATCATCACGATAGGATAAACACTGGTCATGCCACTATGGTGTTGTCAACACCCACTGAGAAAAACATCAAGAGAGCTTCCTGCAAGAGGAGACTAAGACTAAACCAGGTATGTGCACACATAGGGTGTTCCTTCTGCAGTAACAGAATCTACATCTACTCATGGAAGTGGATGTGGAGAGCAGCCACATGCATACTGAGGGCTGAGACTGGGGAGTGACCACCCATGTACGGAAGGTTCTGAGACTGTGCAGAGAGTGCCACATGTGCACTAAGGGCTGAGACTGCTGGGTTTCTGTGTCTCTTCCAACAAGGGGAACAAATCAATGGCAAATGGCCAAGAGATAACCAACAAAAACACTTAGTTAGGTAGTTGAGGAAGATCTGGTCCTGCGTCCGCAGGAGAAATCTACAGTACTGAGGGCACTGCTGCTCCAGAAGGCAAGGGCAGCCAAGTACAGAGCCCTCCAAAGCAACACACCTGAGACTCAGAGAAAGCAGGAGCATCCGACAGTGGACTGGGAAAGCCTGGTTCCAGAGGAACAGCCTGGGACCAATGTCTTTAGGATAAGAGATTAAACTAAAAGCATCAACCTGAAGCTGTCACTCATTTTAAAATTAAGAACATATGGGCTGCATATAGGGCTCAGCAGTTAAGAGCACTTGCTGTTCTTGCACAAGACCTGGGTTCGATTCTCAGCACCCAGGTGGCTCACAACCATCAACAGGCATACACAAGGTGTACACACAGACATACAGACAGAACACATAAAGCAAAACATCTAACAAACAAAACAACAAACATCACAGAAGGCATATTCAGTAAACTGCCTACCTGAGGGTCATCATCTTCCATATCATTGAAGTCTGTCTGGGTCTTCAACAATAGCTGCATCACATCTGATGCATCCTGCATGAACTAGAGAATATATGGGAAAAAAACCCATCCATATTATTAATGCCTATCCCACCAGAGATGCACTTATTCTTGCTATCCAATTTTGCTTCTTCTGTAATAATAAAACGGCAAACAATAACTATTGCCCTCCCACACCCACAAAACAAAAACAAACCTCTATCCAGGGCCAGCAAGATGGCTCTGTAGGTAAAGGAGCTTGTAGCCAAGCTTGACAACCTGAGTTCAATCCTCAGAGTCCACATGATGGAAGGAGAGCACTGACTCCCAAGGTATTCATCTAACCCTCACTATATGCTGTGGTACTCCCCCACCTTCCCAAAAAAGGTTAAAAAAAAATTTTTTTTAAATCTGTTATCTTCCTTTTGGATCAGTCACACAGATAAAATTGTTCAGAAAAATTCTTACCTGTATGGCATGCCTAGCATAATGCTCTTTCTAAGAAAACATACTTTGAATTGAAGGTAAAAAATCAATTTCTAATGGCATTAAAATTTAGTTTACAGGTAATGTTATTCAAATAATTAAAATCAGTTCAAATCTAGGGAGAAAATTTAGATTGCTTTATGGGAGTTGCTGTATAAAGATTTTGTATGACTTCTATTGGCTACAGTTTTGGCAGTCTCCACTGTAATCAATCAGGCAGCATTTCAAAGCTGCTTTAAAGCCAGATATGCAGACTATGAGACACAAACACTGGTCGGCTAAGTCCCTGAGAAGACAACTCCCAAAGTAAGTAATGCCATGGGCTTTGAGATGGTAAGACAAAGATTCAAGCTGCTAGTGACGAGGGTCAGAATGAGAAAGACAATGAGAAGCTGGTGTGGTGCAACATGCCTATATCCCAGCACTAGGGCAGGATGACGAGTCTGAAGTCAGCCCACACTCAGGGATTGGCTGAGGAGAGGCACGGCGGCCAATGAGTCTTCCTATTTTCGGAAATGCCTAATGCACAAAGCCTCACTTTATGATAGCTGCTTCTGGATTACCAAGCAACCAGCTTGTTTCTAAGCACACATTTAAGTGAAACAAACCATATGGGTATGAACTACAGATAACTTTCATGATACAGGCTGCATGGTGGAAGGGGAAAAAGGACCAAGAATCCTTAATATTGAGCCGGGCGGTGGTGGCAAACACCTTTCATCCCGGCACTTGGGAGGCAGAGGCAGGTGGAGGCTCTGAGTTTGAGGCCAGCCTAATCTACAGAGTTCCAGGACAGCCAGGGCTATACAGAGAAACTCTGTCTTGAAAAAAACAAACAAACAAACAAACAAGAATTCCTAATATAATAACAATGAAAAACATAGGCAATTATGTATTTCTATATAAAACAGAATGTGTGAAGGGAAGACTAAGAAAAAAAAAATTTCGGCATTCAGAGAACCATTTAGCAGCCAGAAAAAACCCCTCCAGTGACCTCAAAGCCCCTGTAGCCAAGCTACAGGAAGCAAATCCAACAGCATACACCACTTACTTTTTCCTTCCCAACCGCCAGACCAATGAGGCTGATACACTCGATAGTCTTCCCCCTCAGAAGCCTCAGTTCCTTCTGGACAGCATTCTCAACAATGTGCTTCAGTGACGGCATAAATAAGTCATAGTAGGGGACAAATTTTTCTTCTGCAGTATCTGCAACTGATGCAATGGATGTCACAACTTGTTCCAAAACTAACTTGGTGCCTTTCTGAATCAGCTGGAAGGAAGACATGAAAGACATCATTTCAGTACTAATGAATCTCTCAACCCCTCCTCCCCTCCAGAAGTCAGAAGTACACAGCCCTGCTCTATCTCAGACACAAAAGCTTACCTTTTGCTCATGATTTAAATAAATATTCTATTTTATGCTGTCCTATTGTGTCACTGAGAAAAGTCCCTTTTGTGACTCAATACACCACCCCTACTTGGAAACAGCAGCTTAGGCTATACCCAAGACACTGTGTAGCCAAGGCTGACTACACTCTCAATCCTCCTCCCTAGAGCTGTGAGCCATCTTGCCAGAACCACTCCTTTATTTTTCTGATCCAACCCTCCTGGGATGATCCCTCTGGGGAACTCGGCTTTCCTCTTCCATATTTCTCTTTCTTGAAGAAAAATAAAGACCCTCTGCTTGCACCAGAGACCTAACCAGTAGAGTTCACCCTGCCTATTGGCAATATTCTACAGCATTCTTTATTGATATCAGGTCAGTGCTCTAGAGCTCCTTCATTTCCCTTGTCAATGGCAACAGCCTTTCTCCTAGGCTACCCCAACACTTCTCAACTCTATCCTCTTCCCAGTACATCTTAACCAACTCCCCAGCCGAGTCTTTACACCCCACACATGGGGCCCTCTGGGGACTGACAAGGTGGATCCTCTTCGTGCTCAAGTTCTCTATCCAAACTCACTCGCAAAGTCATGATGGATCTATTTATTATGGATTTTAGCAACAGCTTGTTCATCTTCAATATGTCTTCATCTTTCTTCAGAAAATAAAAATATTTCCATCTTCATATTTGTCTGCTGTAATGTGACACTGAATGCTTAGGCCGTTGCTTTAATCTCCTTTTGCTAAGGCTCTGAGGCCTTCATTCTCTTTCTCATCCTTGCTCTCTAACCTGTCGCCTGCGCTACACACACTGCCATCTATGATGGGTTTGTCACCTGTGAGCTGTATAAACTTGTGTGGCAGTGTGACAGTGAGTCCAACAGAGAAAACGAGTCCTTTGTTTCCTGTGCTCAGCATTCCTTTCTTTGGGACAGAGTCAAGGTTGGCCTTGAACTTGTGATTTTCTTGTTTCAGTCTCCAAAGTGCTAGCATTACAAGCCTGGGCTCCCATGCCTGGTTCTTTAGCATACACCTCGTTTTCACAAGAGTAAACCATTTTTCAGTCTTCCTGCATGCCTCTCACAGCCAACAGTATGATCAGCATGCTGTTGCAGTCTCTCAGCTGTTTCCACGTTGCACCCTGCAGCAGAAACTGTAGCTATCTCCATAATTGGCCACTGTGGTGGCAAACTCCTATCATCCCAGAAATTGGGAGGTGGGCGCAGGAAGATCAGAAACTCCAAGTTATTGTTGGCCACAGACACAAACTTAGAGGCCATCCTGGACTTAATGGCTCACTGACTCAAAAACAAACAAAAATCAGAAATAAAGAAAAAAAGGTATTGTTTTCCAAATGTTCGCATTACTGGCACTGTGGTTGGTCAACATTTTCTCACCCCCAACCCCCACCATAATCCACACACTGATTAATACTTGTCAATGCCTCTAATCAAGCCTGAATGTCTTCCTCCTAACTCTAGCTTTCTGTCCCATGGTCTTGCTGGAAGTACCTCCATCTCAGGCCTTACCCATCTAGCCAATCTCATCTCCTTCACAGAGGCTCTGACAATCTTGAGACATACCTCCTGAAGTTTGAGGACCATAATGGAATGCAGGTGCTTCACCAGGTTATCCAAGTATGGAATGAGCAGTGACTTGGGACAGTCTTCGGTGAAGTTAATGAGAGCAGCTGCTGCGTGGGCCTGCACCCTTTGGTTGCCTTGGTCTTCCATGGTTTGAAGCAACGCTGCAATCACCTAGAGAATGAAAGCAAGTGTTTTGAGATGTGCACCCTCCCTTTACAGGGTAGCAGAGGACTTGTTACGTACCTTCTCATGAAATTTCTTTTGAAAACCAGGTGCAAAATCTGTAGCCATCTGACCCACAGCGTTGCAGGCTGCATACCGGACTCTTGGGTGCTGGAACATGTTCCCTTGTGTTAGTAATGGCTAGACTCCATATGAAACTAAGACAATGACTATAAAATATTTATTGGTACTTACAGGATCCTGGAGGAAAAGCAAGACAAAATTTACAATCTCATTTAGAATTCCTCCCATCTGCTGGTGGCATCCTTCACCAATGGCAGATAAGGCCATTAATCCTGCATGCCGGTATTTCCAGTCAGCTGTGAAAAAGAATTAAATACAAAAGAGCAATAATTAGGTGCCCATTCTTATACTAATTCTGGTAGACACAAGTGTAAAAATGATTCTTAATTGGAAAAGAATATTAAAATCTTTCCTATGGCCACACTATCCTGAAGGAGCCCAGTCTTTTTTTTTTAATGATTTATTTATTATTATTTTATGTACATTAGTGTTTTGCCTGCATGTATGTCTATGTGAGGGTGTCGGGTCTTGCAGTTACAGACAGTTGTTAGCTGCCACATGGATGCTGGGAATTGAACCCCAGGCTTCTGGAAGAGCAGTCGGTGTTCTTAACTGCTGAGCCATCTCTCCAGCCTGGAGCCCAGTCTTGTTTGGCCTCAGAGACTAAGCAGGGATGGGCCTTATTAGAACAAATGTCACATACACTTATAATTAGAAAAATGGACCTTGACCTAACTGGGCTGTTTTTCTTTCCTACTGTTAAACAGACATAGCCTTGCTAGATGTCTAGCCTACGTCAGCCTGGATCCAGCTTGCCATCACCCACTCCACTCTGGCTAATGCTGGGACGACAGGTGGGTCTTCACACCCGCTTCACTGTCTGACTTTCAGAGTAGTATTGCATATGGCTCTCTCTTGCAAAAAAGTACTTTTCCTGGGTTGGGGCTATAATTTGCTCAGTGGTAGAGTGCTTACCTACCATACAAAGGCTCTGGGTTCCATCTCAGAGATCAAATAAACAAAAATGCAAAACAATACAAAATAATTTTTCCCATAAGATTTACCACAAGCAACAAATCCTGGGACTTCCATGCCACAGACCACCATGTTCACTGGTCAGAGACTCACTGATGCCCACAATCACAGTTCTTTAAGGAGAGGCCAAAGGGAAGATACTCTTTTCCCAAGAGTTTTTATTGGATAAATCTCATTTGTATTCTAGCATTAATAATGGCTAGCTGCTTTTTGACGAACACTAATTCAGCACTGTTTATTTTAGTGGACCCCATACATTTGCTTATTGGGTTTATTAAATACAAAATGCAGCTGGGCACTGTGGTTCACAACTTCAATCCCAGCATTCTGGAGGCAGTGGCGGGGGATCAGGAATTTAACTAGCCAGCCTTAGCTACACAAGGACCTATCTTAAAAATACAAAGAAGGTCCAACAAGATGGCTCACCAGGTAGTGGCCTGCCACCAAGCCCAATGACCTAAGTCTAGTCCCTTGAGCCCATATGTGGAAGAAGAGACTTCCATCCACCAAGCTGTCCTCTGTGCCTACATGTGTGTTGAGGCACATATTCACTCCAACACATAATCACCCTGACAATTAAGTTTTAAGTGTCATTTTTTTTAAATTAAAAAAAAACTATTTAGAAACTATTTAGAAAAGTCACACACAACATAATGATTTCTCTGGATCATTAGGCGCTGCACCGCCTCCCCATTTTGGCCCTTCTAGGGTTCTACATATGCTAGTGCTCTCTACCAGAGATACATCCCTGATCCATCACTAAATACTCCTGTTTATTATAGTACAGTGATCCAGGCTATGTAGCTTCAAAGTCTTTGTAGAACAAGTAAGCTGCAGATAAATGCCTAAGATTATAGTAAAGTAATGGTAAGGATGGTTCAGTGCCCAAGATCCCCCAAGTCCTTTCTCAAGGGGTTTTTCTAGGTAGGTCAAAACTATTTTCATAATACTCTTTTACTCTCCCTTTGAAGAACAAAATACAACATTCCAGAGATTATGATGTGTGAAACCTCTGGACCAGACAGACATACTGAAGACCATGAGAACACACCTCACATATTTAAAACTACCCACATAAATGCAGTGACTCTTGCAACCCTCCTTGTGCTTTGAAAAGTTATTCTTTACAATAACAGTATTTCTAGCAAGGCCTGATGGTGCAGCCTTTACTTCCAGCACCGGGGAGGCAGAGGCAGATGATCACGAAGTTCAAGGTCAGCTAAACTGGTCTATTAGCAAGATCCAGGCTTGCTAAGAGAACACAGTAAGACCCTAACTCAAACACATTCAGTTATTTCCGTGAATATATGATGAATGTGTTACCATATCCAGCTAGCAAAGTTTTTTACATGTCTCTGGGCTTCACTTTTTTCAAAATAAAAATTCAAAAGTTAAATTTATTCACCCTAGTAACCCTTATAGGTTAAATATACTGTGACGGTGTGGTCAGGTATGGTGGCACACTCTCATCATCCTAGTTTTCAGGAGGCAGAGGTAGACAGATCTCTGAATTCCAGGCCAGCCAGGGCTACATAGCTAGACCCTATCTCAAAATAAATTAAAACATTTTTTAAAAAAGAAATAAAACAGTGTAGGGTGGAACCAGCAAGATGGCTGAGTAGATCAAAGGTGCCAGGCCTGGTAACATGAGCTCCAACCTAGGACCCACATGGTGGAGAGAACTAATTCTTGCAAATTGTCCACAGACCTCCACACGCTGCACGTGCATGTGCAAGTAGGTATGTATTTAAACACACAGCTTAAAAAAAAGTATAGGGTTGAGGAGAAGCAGAGGATCACATCATTAAGCAGATGAATAGAGTATGGGGGCTTTAAGTTTTTTTTTTTTTTTTTTTTTGGAGGATTTATCATTTCTCCCCTTATGTTATACTAATTCTAAAGAAGGGGGGAAAAAAACCTTCAGCATTGAGGTAAAACTTTATGCTATACAGTCTAATTTGGCATGAACTTATGACCTTCCTAACAGGCTCTCAAGTGCTGGGATTACAGAGGTTTGTGACCATTTCTGGCTCCTGAAAAGATACTCTTTAGCTTTAGACTGAACAGAATTTCATCAGTAGAATATAATTAGGTTAAGCATTCTATGAACAAGCAGATTAGCTTTAAACAGTCTAAGCATTTGTCAGAGCTTAAGCTCAAGCTTTAGAAGGGCACATCCACCACTGTACAATCTGAAGCACCAGTAGCTTACGGTTTTGAAGCATTTGCATAATGTGTTCCTTGATCATTGGCAGAACAAGCTTTCCACCAAGTCCACAGGCCATCCGGTCCAAGGCACTCTCACCAGCAACCGCATTGCTAAACACACAAGAAAACAATGTGTTCAACACAGTTAGAAGAGCAAAACATAAGTACAGAGAGAATATTTCTAAACACGTTCTTTGACCAGAGCTGAGAAGAATTCAGTCTTGGTATGTAAAGTTATGAGCCAAAAAGCCTTTAGGTAAACTCAGGTAAATAAAAACTGTGTGCTAAATTAGGGATAGATGCTGAGGCGTTGTGCACACCAAGCAAGCATCTACGCTGACCTACACGTCTAGCAGTATATTAACAGTCTGCCAGGGTTTTTGTCCTGTTGTCTGGATCTATTTTTCAAGAATTAAGTGAAAGCAACCACTGAGGCAAGCCATGTTTCTCTCTCTTCCTAGAAACACATTCATCTCACCTGTGGCAGACAGCACATGACTAAACAGGAGGTTAGAGCAAGCAGGACTCCACCACTGTGAGCTCATCTGTGTTTGAGATGAGGTCTCAGGATGTTCCTAGGCTGCACAACACTTAACAGACCAGAGGGATGCTCCTCTCTCAAGCTCACAAGCGCTAAGAATGGGGCATCCCATGTTTTAAGGAGCGCGTACCCACTTACACACATACACGCACACACATTGTAGAATATTATTTTAACTAGGCAAAGATGTGTTACATTTATTTGTGCTGCATCTGTTTAATTATGCAAAGATTTGTTGCATTTGTTTCACCTTGCCTGCCTATGGCACCTGATTGGTCTAATGAAGAGCTGAACAGCCAATAGCTAGGCAGAAAAGGGATGGGCAAGGCTGACGGGCAGAGAGAATAAATAGAAGAAATCTAGGCTCGAAAAGGAGGAACATGAGGAGGAGGAGGAGGGAGGAGGAGGAGAGAATGAGGGAGATGCCTGGGGCCAGAAGCCAGATTCCAGAAGCAGTGAAAAGTAAGATCTATAGAAGGAAGGAAAAGGTTAAAAAGCCCCAAAGAGAAACAGGTTAATTTAAGTTAAAAGAGCTAGCCAGAAACGTGCCTAAACTAGACCAAGCATTCAAAATTAGTAAGTCTCTGTTCGTGATTTGGGAGCTGGTTGTGGTCACACACACACACACACACACACACACACACACACACACACACACACACGAATGAAAGCACAGGTAAGAAATCTTATCATTTAAAAAAAAAGCAGTTTGGTGGCACACACCTTTAATCTCAGGAGACAGAAGCAGGCGGATCTCTGAGTTTGAGGCCAGCCTGGTCTACAGAGTTCCAAGACAGCTAAGGCTACACAGAGAATCCCTGTCTCGAGAAACAAGAATTTAACAAAAACTTTTTTAAAAAAGCAGTTTCTTAAATCAACCAAATATAAGTGCTGCTCACAGGGCAGGCAGAAGACAAGAAGCAACATGCCACAGAAACTGAATTAGGAAAAAGGGAGTAACATGGCCAAGCCTGGCTCCGAACAGGTTTAAGCTGAAAACACCGCACAGATTCTGTGTGTCAGACGTGTGTGAAGCTTCAGTTTTGTTAACCTGGCAGCTTACGCTAAAGACTAGTCTTTAGGGAAGTAATTTTAGTTCTTTCTAGAGAACAAGTGGTCATACAGTGTGATGAGCTAGAAAGAACAAGAAAACGGCCATATGACCCTGGACAAACCTCTCAGCCTTGACTTCCCATTTTGGATTGACTTTGCCATATGAATCTGTATTCCTGGTGGACTCCTAAGCCAAAATAAATCAGGGCAGCTGTGTTCATCTGGTGTACAAATCTGGGCACCCTTGCATCACCACGAAATTAAATCATACCTTATAATGAGAAATCTAGTGCTTCCTGGGGAATTTTGCTGAAACTATTCTAAGTGAGCTCTAGCTTTATTACACACACACACACACACACACAAACTTAATTCTTGAAGAAAAGTCCAGACTAATAACACTTCTGTTGCTATGAGTATTTTCTGATTAAAAATACAGGTTTAAAAAAAACACAAAATAAATAAATAAAAAATACATGTTTTTTTTTTTGTACTTCTATTTACTAGTTTTAGGAATATTCATTAAAAATATAAATTTCACTAACACAAATTATACATGAAAAATGAACTATCTATGTAATAATACAGAAATGCATCTAACAGAAAGGCCAATTTTAACTTCAGTTCACGGAGACAGTGAGGGAAGAGCAGGGCTGGCCTCAGCCCCAATCTCACTCTGACCCTCCTCCTCCTCCAACCACGGTCTGCACTGTTACCTGTCGAAGTCGTCATCTTCCAGCTCATCAGCATTGGCCCAGTCTTCGTCCTCTTCTAGATCCACCATCATCGCCAACATCTGAGGAACTAAAGTCAAGAATGATTAATACCTCAAGACTGAACTCATTTCATCAATACTATTTTGTTTTAAGTGCGACTGACCTTCTCCTCAAGAGAACACATTTCCAGCCAGCCCTCTATACCCACAGATTTCACATCCTTGCTTTTAAGCAAGCTCAGTCCGGAATACTCATGATGGGCTAGCAAGATGGCTCCGTGAGGAATGGCGCTTGCCATGTAAACCTGACAAGTTGAGTTTTATCCTGGAACCTACACACTGTGGAAGGAGAGACGCGACAATACAAGGTGTCCAGGTAGTGTCTTACGTAACAGGACATCAACAGGTCTACACACAATACCAGCCGTTCCGTAGTCGACTCGAGTGCCTGTGAATGTGGTATGTCTTGAGTTCTGGAAATCACTCCCATGAATACCAGGAACAACTAACTGCATGCATCCCCAGGTCTGAGGTTTGTTTTGTTTTTCTCCCTCCAGTTTTAACTTTTGGCAGTAACTGTGTTTATCCTTTTTTTTAAAGGAGCTGTAAGGATAACCATCAAACCCTCCTCCAAACTTCCCCAGTTCACACTATGGAAGTTAACGAGGCCTATCCTCCTAGCTCTCCACCTCTGCATCATCACTTGGTACCGTCAACTCTTAGCAAGACATACTTCATAATCATTCTCATTTTTATTGAAACTTAGCAATGCTAAGGCAGAATCCTGTCTTATGAATTCCATTTCTAGATATCAAAGCTTCTTTTTGTTTTTTTTTTGTTTAGCTTACAGTTCTGTTGATACTGAGACTCAGGTAGTGCAGGTTGGCCTGCAATATATCCTGCTAGTTTGAACATTGTCTTTTTTGTTTTGTTTCTGTTTATTTTGTTTTTCAAGACAGGATTTCTCTGTGTAGCCCTGGCCTGTTCTGGAATTCACTTTGTAGACAAGGCTGGCCTTGAACTCACAGAGATCTGCTTACCTCTGCCTCCCGAGTGCTGGGATCAAAGGCGTGCGACACCTTGAACCTTTGTCTTTTAACATATGGTTGATCAAAACATTCTGTTTTAGTGTTTGCAAATATAGCAATGTCTATATTTCTGGCTTGAAACTAAATCTTAAAATTTTTCCTCATTAAACCTTTACTTATAAAACCTATCTATATTTGGGTCTTTTATCAACTCTAAATTATTATTTTTTTTTAACATATCTGGGGTTGTGATTTTTCTTCTACAAAAATAAACAGTTGTCCTAATACCTCCAATGAATTATGTCCCAGGTCAGATTTGTTTCCATGTGAGCCATATGCTCTGGCTCCTTCCACCTCCTCAGTGCCTACATTCTCAACATTATGTTCATCTACACCATTCTGGCTGCTCAGGACTGCATTCCTTCACAGGAATTTTAGATCAAGTCTACTAGGAACAGCTATTAGAATTTTGACCGAAATAGTGCTGTGTTTAGATTGACTTGAGAACTGTCGGTCTTGAAATGGTATTTGACTGGTTCTCATCTACTTATACATTATTTCTAATCATTTTTACTGTTCTCACAGTTAGTGACCTTAGGTCAATTCTAATATCACGTAACAAATCCCCAGTATGTTATTGTCATGCTTTGTCGGAATTGTCAATAGAAATACTGATAGTGGAGATCCTTTCCTTATTCCTGCCTTTAAAGTTTTTAAAATTCATCACGCAATGTAGAAGCTACAAAATGTCTGAGGTGCATTCACTCCAGCTCAAATACCTATTGCTTTATGAAGAAAAGGCTAGGTTGGCCCCCTAAGCCAAAGTATCTCCACATCATAACTATAGTCATGTGGGCCTCTCATGTGAGGCTGTGTGAGAGCAAAGCCGTGTAAGGGTGCAGGCAGCCCTCCCTGATCAGTGTGCTGTGGTCCTGATCACATGACCACAGCCACGTTACTCATTGATGTTGAACTACGGATGATTTAAGAATGCCAATTTTAATTCTAATACCAGGTTTCAGAGATCTTCGAAGTCCTAAAAGCAGATCCACAACACTGGGTTCATGTAAACATGTACAGACATACTCTTCAGACCCATCTAATATTCTGAATAAATCTGAGAAACCACACAAACCCTAGCACATTCACTCAACATTTTTGCCACATTACAAGCATTTGAAGAGCTCTGACTTACTAGTCTGTGCAACAATATTGGTGTGCTTTCTTAACATCGCAGCTGCAGTCTCAGACAGGGTCACAATCACTTCGAGGGCAAGCTGGCGCTGCATGTTATTGAGGTTAGTGTCTCCACACAACTACAAAGACAAATTTGTGTACATTCAGTAATTCAGACGATTACGAGCCTAACAGAACATTTATTGAGGGATTTAACTTGCCTTTAGACTTAGCTGTAGAGTTGCTTCTAAGTGAGGGCGCAAATACTTTGGAACAGTATCCGCAATCTCAACAAGAGATTTTAGGACCGAATCATCATTCTGGTAGCACGAGTCATTGACAGCCTGCAAATGATAAAACAGAAAACAAATAGTGTATGCTCAAGACTCACCTTGGGATGAGATGCCTCATTAGCCAAAACATTCCTAAGAAGCACTCAATATTTGACTAATGCAATTAGGCAAATACAAATGTTCTACCTGGAGTCTAAAGGGTATCTTCCTTTTGAGGAATGTTAGACACCACACACAAAATAGACTTAAGCCCAAGTCATAGGAAAAGCAAACCAAAACCACAATGAAACAACATCTTGACTGTGGAAAAATGACCTAACAACAACAAAACACTGGCTAGGGCCTGTGAAGAATAAGTTAGACACATTGAAAACCTGTATGGAGTTTTCTCAAAACACAAAACAAAAATCTACAATACTAGCACTACCATTACAATCTAGCCACCCTATCACTGCGTGTGTGGGGTGTCTAACACAGACACCCCACACACGTAAAGAAATTAAAAACCAGTATGTGATTAAGGCATGGCCTATAATCCCAGCACACAGGAGAAGCAGGAGGATCAAGAGTTCAAGGCCAGTCTCAGTGACAAGAGACCTTATCTTCCAAACCCAACAAACGTCCCCGTAGGATGTTCTCTGCAATATACCAATACCCACCCCCAACAGAGTGAGCATGTGGAAGGGAGAGCTGCACTGCACATTTACTGCAGGCTACTCAACGACTAAGATGTGAAGTTACCATACAGCCAAAAAACCGAGACTGTCATTTCAGCAACATGAATGGACCTGAATACAGTAACAGTGAGGGCTGGAGAAGTGGCTCAGTGATTAAAGGCACACGCTGTTCGATCATGAGGACTAAGCTTGAATCCTGGCACCACACTGGCAGTCACAAACACTGTGACTCCACTACGGCAAAGGAATCTGACATCCTCTCCTCTCCTCTGTGAGCACATGCACGCAAAGAAAGTGAAATAAATCTTAAACCAGGTTTTAGTCACAACAGTCAAGAAGCAGGAGCAGGAGGATCTCTGTGAGTTCCAACACAGCTTGGTCTATGTAGAGCGGTGGCCCTCAACCTGGGGTAGCAAACCTCTGGCGAACTTCTATCTCCAAAATATTTACATTAAGATTCATAACAGTAGCAAAATTGTTATGAAATAGCAATGGAAATAATTTTATGACTGGAGGTCACTACAACATGAGGCGCTGTATTAAAATGTCGCTGCATTAGGAAGGTTGAGAACTACTGATGTGGAGGGTTATAGGCCAGCCAGGGCTATGTAATGGGACCCACATGATGGAAGGAGAGAAGCAATTCTCTTAAGCTATCCTTTTATTTACACACGCATGCACGCAGAGGTTCCCTCGTCTAAAAACAATAAATAGAATCAACAAAATAAAAACAGCACCTTCTCACTTCTATACAAAGTACAGACTAGAAGAGTGGTTGTCAGAGCCTGACAGCTGTGTAGGAGATGGATGGGGCAATGGCTAATGGGCAGTGTCTATCACTGGACAGAAGGCTTAACCTCCAGTGCTCTCTCTGTATGGTAGGGAAACTAGTTGACAACAACCAACTGACGGCATCTGCTATTTCAAAATAGCAGCAGGAAGGATTTTCAATGTTCCTAATACAAAGAAGTACTAAAGGACCAGCAGGTTTACCAATTACTCTGTGTTCATGTACTGAAACGTCACACTGCAACCATGAGTATCTATGTCAAGCTAAGCGAAAAGGAAAACCAGTGACAACACAGAACCACAATAAAACTGACGGTTGCCATCCAATTCGTTTTTAAAACCAGACAGAACCCTCCAGGCTGTCCTTTCCTTACCCCATGTCTTAGTCTTTTTCATACACACAATGAAAGCTAGTTTCTATGATACACTTGAAGTACCCAGGCCGGAAATATGTCTCAGTGGAGAAAGATGTTTGCTGCCAGGTCTGACATTTGGAAGGAGAGAAGAAGCTATTCTCATAAGCTATACTTTGACCTCCACACTCGTGGTGTGTATACACAGAGACAGACACCAGTAACAATATAGGAAAAAATGTACCAACATTACCGTTTGATTTCTAGTTGACTGAAATTTGGTCATTGTGCAAACCATTCAAATGCATGTATTTTCTATCTAGGATTAATTTCTGGTGAATAATCCTAACTTACTTTAAATCCACAGGCTCAAGAAGCAACTTGAAATTTCAGATAACGAAAAAAATAACAGCATGTTACACCCTAAAGTTTTTTTTTTTCTTTTGGTTTTTTGAGAGATAGGGTTTCTCCGTGTAGTTTTGGTGCCTGTCCTGGATCTCACTCCGTAGACCAGGCTGGGTTTGAACCTTGAACTCACAGAGATTGGTCTGGCTCTGCCTTCCAAGTGCTGGGGTTAAAGGCGTGCACCACCACTGCCCGGCTACACCTAAAGTTTTGTCACCAACCTAAGGTATGTTCAATGTGACAACGTAGGAGGAAAAGTCACTACTTTTGTCACATGGAAACCTTAAAGTTCAGCTTCTCCAAATTCCAATCCAGTGATCTTCAACCAGAGTGCAATTCCTCTAGCAGCAGTTCTTGCTTGCCATGTGACTAAGGTCAAAAAAGGTCAAGGACAGAGACACACTGCCTCTGGGCCTCACAGGTTTATGAGGGAGAGCCCGGGCGATGGTGGCGCATGGCTTTAATCCCAGCACTCGGGAGGCAGAGCCAGGCAGATCTCTGTGACTTAGACTGGTCTACAGAGTGAGATCCAGGACAGGCACCAAAACAGGAAATCCTGTCTCGAAAACAAAACAAAACAAAAGGTTTGTGAGGGAATCACAAGACTTTCTCTTCATAGATCTCCCATGATCTCTAAAGCCAAGTATTTCTAAAAATAGGAAATCATATGATCTGAGCCTAGAATCTAGCAACTTTTTAGCTTTAGTTGTATCCACAAGTTGAACCACTTACAACTGCAAATAGAGGGAAAACAGTGTATGCAGTGAACATGCACAAACTTTTTTGGAGTCAAAGTCTCACTATTTTAACTCTGGCTGGCCTGAGCTCAGAGCTCCTATTGCCTCTGCCTCCCAAGTGCTGAGATGTACACGTGGGTTACCTCACCCAGCCCAGTCTTCTCACCACTGGTTCCCAAAGCACACAACTTCTTATACACACAGCACTTGCCTCCTGCTAGGTATCAGAAGCAACACAGATTTCAAGTCCATCAGAATACACAAGGTCATATGCAAACTCAACAACATTTTAATGTAAAGGACTTTGGTGTCTGCATGGAGTATGATATACACATGTTCACATCTATGGATGCCAGAGGCCAACACCAAGCATCTTCCCTTATAACTTCCCACCTTAATTTTTAGGACAGCATTTCTCACTGAACCCGAAGCTTGCCTTTGAGCTAGAATGGCTGTTCAGTGAGCTCCCTGGTCCCACCTTGTCTCTGCCACTGTGGTGCTAGGATCCAAACTGAGCCATCTGCCCAGGCCCCATGTCAGGAAATCTTACCAACAGTAAAAGCAAAGTGGTGCTTGATTTTTCAGCGCTGTCTTTAATCTGCCCAGTTCTAGCTGTGTGCCCGATCACAGGCCGTTCTGTCTGACAAGTCTTCTAGGGTACTTGTGCCTGAGCACTTGCTTGTAGAAAAGCACTGTGTTTTATTTCTTCTTTATACGTAGTACAGGCACAGACACAGCATTTAAAAAACGTACCTGCACAACTGAGTTGTGCCACATGCAATTTCACTTTAGGGTAACACCTATTTGCCAAAATACAGGTGTTTGGTGTTGGACAAGACTGAGAATCACTACAGTACCCAAACCAATCTTTGATATATTAACTTAGAATATTAACTTGTCATTGGGAGCTAATAACGCAAACTAATCGTGAACTTAACAGTTTATGATTTGTCGCTCTGTAGTCCTGCTAATTCTCTCACTTCTTAGGATGGTACTCTTGGAAAAGGTTGCTCTTTCTGCTTTAGTTTCTCCTTGTACAAGGGAATTTGAACTTCATAGGCTATTTGGTAATTTAGTAAGAAGTTCTTATATTACTTCTACAAAACAAAAATCTTTAACTATTAAAGACTAAAGAAGCCTTTTAGGGTTGGAGATGTAGCTCAACTAGTGTTTGCCTAATATGTAGGGAGCCCTGTATTCCATTCTTAACACCTCATAAACTGATGTAAAATTCTGGACTTAGGTAGAGTCAGGAGAATCATCAGAAGTTCAGTCATCCTTGACTACATAGCAAGTTAGAGGCAAATGCAGGCTACCTTGGATCTTCCCTCAAAAAACAAAACCATAAAAAACCCTAAAGAACAATCAGTAAAAATTTTCCCCAGTCTTTCAACAGCACTCAGATGGATTCTGAGTTTGAGGCAAAGATAGGCTGTTAGGCCCTGTCTCAGAAAGAAAAAAAACATTCAAGGGGCCAGAGAAATGGCTCAGCAGGTAAAGGGGGACTGCAGCCAAGACTGGCAATCCGAGTTCAATCCCCGGGACTCACAGAATGGAAAGATAAAATGAATTTTCCCATTTGTCTTCTGATGCCCACACATCAGAAGCCCTTTCTAGGGCAGTAAATATAGGCTCAATGGGCACCTATCTCCATGCTCACTACTGTGCTGTTAATACCAGCACTTAGAGGCAATAAACACTGACTGAATAAATGAAGCAACAAACCATACAACTGATGAAAATTTAATCTCTTGGAAACCAACATGAGGTAGGACTGTCTATTCAAAGGTATTTCCTTACCTGTAAGAATCCAGGTAACAAGTCTGCAAAGTGTTTGAAAAGAGCAACATTATGCTCGTTGGCAAGTATAAAGGCGGCTGTAGCTCTGGCAGACAACGTCCGGATCTAAAAGGGAGGTGGTAGGAGGTCACACGTGAGAACGTTTTGGCAGACTCAAGCTGATCCTTCATCAGTGACTCTGGCATTTATATTTTAAGGTATAAAAGCAAAAATGGGGGGAGGTGTTGGCAAGATGGTTAAGGAGGTAACAGTGCTTGCAGCACAAGCCTGATCCCTAGCACCCACATAAAGGCTGAAGGAGAAAAATCGACTCCTGAAAGTTGCCCCCTTCTTGTTGGCGTGAGCATGCCAACACTCACATACCTACAGGAATAAAACTGGAAAAAAGAAAAAAAGAAAAGGAAAGCAAAGTAAAAATAGCCTTTTACTTCATTAACTTGGTTCACAGGTTAGACTTGAAGTAGGTGGTAACGTTAGTGGAAGTGAAATTCCTTACCGAAGGATGTTCTTGATCTTGCATACACTGAACTAACATCCGTTTGATGACGTCCAAATAGTGCTGTTGCTGGTTCCCAAAAATTCCAGGAAAGTTCCTAAAAAATGATTCAAAGTCCTTAAAAACTATACCATATCTTTGCAAAGTGTGGACTAAGCCTGATTAAACCATATTCATCAGTCCTTCAGAGTACACCACCACACGCTCTAGGTGGCCTTCTCTCGACACCGAGCAAAGGTAAACAACATGGCAATTGAGGCTGCACAGAGACCACTCACCAGCCACTCCAGGCCCGTCCTTTATTTACCCTTTCACCCCAAGATGCTCTAATGTGTAGGATGGGACAAGCAAAAAGCTGGACCTGTAGTTCCCAGACTCTCTGACCACCTCTTTCTAGTCTTGGTGATGCAGGGCATTCAGGTTGTTCTACATTGCATTGGAAAACAACTAAATGAAATATATTTTTACTGAATCTGGATAAGGCCAATTTGACAACTACAGCAGGGATATGGTGTCTAAAAACACTTATATATTGGTTACAACTTGTAAGGTTATAAACAGGATATTTTAAACACAGCAGACAACATGTAACAAGAAACAGTCAGAATGCTGAGCTCCAATCACTCCTCCTAAACACACAGAAGCTCATCAAAATATTCTAAAACAGGACCACAAAAGACCCAGAAAACACTTCCCAAAGCATCCCCATCTTAAAAATATCACTACCAAAGTGGTTTTCCTGAAGTTACAGTTGGTCCTGTGTTCAAATAAATGAGTGGGAAAATTCCAGAATTGTCAGAAACACACACAAAATTGCCAAGTGTGAAATGTGCAGCCATTTTTTCTTTCAAACCTATTTCTAAAACAAATACAAAACTTAAGAAATGATTTTAACTCTCAAAGCTGTGGGCTAAAACAATCAGCTAAAATGTTTTAGGTGTTAATGACATCACAGTCTTCAGAATATTAGAACAGGTTATATACCAAAATATGTGAAGGGCAGCTTCCCGGAGTCCCATGTTTTGTGAGCTGACCGAGTCAAAGAGGAACTTCAAACCTTCAGGCCACTGGTTGTTGCCGTCCTCATCTACAATACAAAGTCCAGGCATGAAGTGTGCAACTCAAATTTCAAAATACTATGTGTGAATCAAAACACACACTAGTGCAAATGCCACCTGCGCTGAAGACTCCATGAAAAGTCTTCTAAGCATGGACAGCACTGCAGGGTGAAGAGCACAACTGGGCACCTACAGCTTATGTTGCAGATAGCACTGCTGATGCTCAGACTGCAGAGGCAGTTCATTTGCATAAGCAGTTGGTCATAGATGCACGCACGCATGCACGTTGTTAGGCAGAGCCAAACTTGAAATCAAAGTAATTATCACTTTCAAACTGGAGAAAACACCAGGAACCCCAGGACCCACATTAGTTTTCTCAGGCAGAGTCTCACTGTCTAGTCCCAGACTGGCCTTGTCCTCTGTCACCGCAGTCACATGACAGCACACTGTGCAGTCTAAGTCCTATCAGGTACCATCCACGTTCACTTAACAAGACTGAAAAATATGAATTTTAAGCCAGACCTGGTGGTGCAGGCCTAAAATCCTAATTCCTCAGGAAGCTAGGACAGGAAAACTACAAGTTCAAGGCCAGCTTAGGGAGAGTGTAAAGTAGTCTTTGCCTAGCGGCTCTCAATAGCCTAGCATGTATGAGGCTTTATATTCAACCCTCAGTACTGCAAATGGGGAAAAAATTTAGCAAAGAATGGACTCCAGCCAATCTGTAATCCCAACACTTAGGAGGCTGAAGGAAAAGGACTGGCCCCCCCCCCCCCCCACCATGTTAAAGGCTAGCCTGGACATGTAAGAGTAAACATACAAATGTACCGTGCTCCTTAGGAGACCCACTGCTTACACTGGCACAAGTAACTGTCTACGAGTGAGGCCAGCCCAGGCACCAGTGAGTCCTGTTTTTGTCTTCTCTCCTTTTACTATTCTCTTTCTATCCCCCCCATTATCTTCCTTTAATTTTAAAGAGTTGGACGTTAAAGACAGAACCAAGCTCCTGCTCCTTACTTCCATGTGTGGTTCAGGCATTAAATCCTAAGCCTTGAGCATGCTAGTACTCTACCACCGAGTCACACACCCCGGCCAACAAAATACCAACCTAAGGATGACAATACCCCCACCTCACACTTTATAAGCTTTCCCAGGGGGCTTTAGTTGTAGCTCAGTGGTAGAATGATTGTCTGGCATGTATGAGGTTGTGTTCCCAACTCAGGAAAGAAAAAAAATCTTTAAAATATCGGCACAGTAACACATGCCTGTAATCCCAGCACCTGAGATATGGAGGCAGTTAGCAAGTTCAAAGCAAGCTTGTGCTGTGTGAGACCCTGAATCACAAAAACAAAAAGTCTACATTGGCACTTTGAATAGCAATTATTAAAAGTATCAGAATTAGATTTCATAAACATCTGTAATTTTTGACTTTAAATGTAGACTCTATAATCATAATCATTTTGGAAGAATGAACAGTTCTTTGGTATCTATAAATATTCTAAACTATTCCAGTTTGGGGGGAAATAAAAAGGACCAGTAAAGCTGGGCATGGAGACTCTCACCTGCTCCCCCAGCACTCAGGAAGCTGGGGGAGGACTCATGTGAGTTTGAGGTCAGCTGGCCTCTACAGAACCTGACTCAAAAGGTGAAAGGAAGAGAAAAAAGGGCCAGGCATTTTAGTACACACTTGTAACCCAGCAGGCAGAAGGGACAGGGCATTGTGCTTTCCAGGTCAATCTGAGCTACAGGGAGGTCTAGGACAACTTAAGATTAATCAAGGCTGTCTCAAAAACCACGCAAACTAACAAACGCAAGCAACGAGCACACCCTTCCCCTACTGCACACACACCTATTAGATTCCTGGCCAATTCTGCAGCAATGTCACAAATTTTCTTCCTCATGCTGGATTGTGTTTCCATCTGAATAATCATTAGCAGTTCACTCTTGATGGCAGTCTGGACATCGGATGGAAGAGCTGGGTAGACTTCATCGAATGCAGAGGACAAAAGACGTCTCAGGAGAACGGCGGCCATTTGTCTAGCCTATAAATAGATAACACTGTTATTAACCTCATGACTTACCAGAGGAAACATGCCAACCCTCTGCCATTGACAGGTTTCACTGCCCTACTTTTACATTCATTTCAAAGCACCCTTTAGTTTTTAGAAACATGTAACTCTTGAATAGTCACAATAGTCTCTCTATCTAGAAAGCACAGGTAAGAAGCCAACACTTGAGAAATCTTGCCTTGATACTCTGAGAAGACTGTCCAGCACCTGCCCACCTAGCTTTGCTCTACAGCAGAAACTTTCCTACCTAACCTGCTCAGTTTGGACTATTCTCATCACGTAGCTGCCCTTCTTCATTTAGTCTCTTCGGTAGAATGTTATGAAATCTATTTATCTTTATGATTCTCTAGTGTGAGCAAAAACCCACAGGTTCCCAGTATCTACCCAGTGTTGATCAGTCTCAATGGATACATTCTTAGATTCCCATTTCACATCTGTGGAGAACTTTTTATTTATGGTGGCTTCTGTGTGATAGTCCTTGAGTTTAAGAGAAGCTGAGACAATGCCACAATCAAGATGTGGAGGCCAATCCGCAGCCACTGTCTAATTCACAGGGTTAGAGAGCCAGCTTGTTAACCGGCTAGCTAACAGCTAGCTGTTGCTATGACAATCACCCTGTGAGCTTCTTCACCCCATTCTGAATGACACAAAGTGCAGAAGCACACTGGCTGTCATGTATTCTGTAAAAGGGGGAGGGGTTATTTTATACAGTTTTCTAAGTGTGACAATCAAACATCACCAGAAGCACTGACATGTGGTGTAACTGTTCAAAGAAGCCTCTGTGACCTTTCTATATATGCAAGGTGAGTAGGATCTCTAGACTTTCTAGACCTGAGCATTCAACACTTGCCAAAGTAAGAGATATCCAATACTATCAGGATATTACTTTATGGTAGGAAACTATGAAAATTAGGTACTAAACATTCAAGAGTAGCAAAGAGCCCAGTAAATAGCTCCATTTTACCAGAGGGGAAATGCATTAAAATTCCAGTACATCTGAATCTAATTACATTAGATAAGTCATTAAAAATAATAACTCTCTGGCTAGGCAGATACAGGAGACTGTCACAAGTTTAAGGCTGGTCTGGGCTATAATGTGAGACTTTTTTTTTTTTTTTAAGAAGGTGGGCTGAAGAGATGGCTCAGTTGGCAAAGTGCTTGTAAAAGGCCAGGTATGTAGCATATGCTTATAATCCCAGTGCTGGGAGACCAGAGCCAGGAGAAACTAACTGGCTTGCTGACCAGTCAGTCTAGACAAATCAGTAAGTTCCAGGTTCAGTGAGAGACCCTATCTCAAAAAATAAAGTGGAATGCAATTATGGAAGAGACCTGAAATCAACCTCTGGCCTCCAAATACACAGGTACACACATAGGAACACATACATATTTTAAAGACAAAGATCTGGGATGTCTCTTTCGTCCTTAAATCTACATTAAAATGGTCCCTTTTATTTCCCCCCTGAGACAGGGAGGGTTTCTCTGTGTAGCTTTGTGCCTTTCCTGGAACTCACTCTGTAGCCCAGGCTGGTAAAATGGTCCTTCTTAAATAAATAAATAAAGAAAGACAGCTGGGTGTGGTGGCATACGCCTTTAATCCCAGCACTGAAGGCTCCCCACCCCACCCCCGTCCCCAAGGCAGACGGAGCTCTGAGTTCGAGGCCAGCCTAGTCTACAGAGCGAGTTCCAGAGCAGCCAGGTCTACAGAGACCCTAAAAACTGTTCTCATGCTTCTCTTCAGCACATGAACTTCATCTAGAGATGGCCATATGCATATATTTTATAAATATATTTTCAAAATATGTGATTAACATTAAAATGCGTGGGAGGGGCTGGAGATGGTTCAGCAGTTAAAGGTACTTGCTGTTCTTGAGGAAAACCTGGTTCCATCCCCAGCACCCACATGCTGGCTCACAACAATCAGAGGCACATATGTGGTGCACACATATATACAACACTCATGTATACTAAGTAAATCTAAAAGTTTTCCCCAAATGTTTTGTGAATGGAACTTACTTTCTTTAGAATGAGACAGTTCAATGAAAGAAACCAATTTTTATAGTTACAGAAATGATTTGCTGTGTGTGATGATGTGCTTGCACCTAGGTAGAGGTGGTAGTACTGTAAATTTCCAGGTCAGCCTAGGGTACACTGGTCCCCATCTCAAAACTAAATAAACAAATTTTTAAAAAAGTAATTATACATAAAGCTACTGACTTTAACTACCTTAAAAATGTCTATGTTGTAAAAAGAAAGTTCTAATACTTAGTAACTAATCATTAAAATTCTGATCAGCACTCTGACCATCACCTAACACTACAGTTTATTTCATGAGAATTATTTTCAAATATTAAAGTATTACCTCCTCAGCAGCTGTTGTATTTCTGATGGCTTGTAAGAGGAATGTGATCTTGGACTGGCCTGGGATATTTTCATAGGTTTCCTGCACGAGAGATAACAAAAGGTTGGAATACAATGTTAGACAATCCTATGAGCAAATCAGTGAGGAAATCAAGAACAGGACGCAGGCAGTCAGGACTGATGGTGACAGTTTCTTTTGTGATATGAAGTATATTCTAGACAGGTGAGTAAAGAGCTCTCTACTCACCTCTTCATTTTTGTATATTTTCAAAACTTATGTCCTCTGGGTCAACAAAAATTCATGTCCCACAATCATAAAAAAATTGATAAATGTGGATCTAGAAAGATGGCTCAGTAGTTAAGAACACATGCTGCTCTTGCAGAGGACCTGGTTTGGTGACAGCATGGACATTGTGGGTCTCAAAGCCTAATCTAGTTCCAAGAGATCTGACACCCTCTTCTATTCTCCATGGGCACCAGGCATCCATATAGATACATTTAAAAACAAAACAAAACAAAACTATAATACCACAAAATAAATGCTCACTTTGATATCACCTGATATTCTAGGGAACTACTTTATCTTGTCAACACTTATGCAGATTATAGAGAGTTGGTTCAAATCACAATTACATACAACATCAAATTAGATAAAGTAACAAAGAAAAAGGGAAAGTATCCAAATTCTTTATGCTGTATTTTCAGGGAAGGATTACTCTAATACATTATATCATTAAAAAAAAAATCAAATGATTGTAGTCCAGAGAAATTTGCCCCTCCCAAAACCCAACAAACAAAAACAACCAACCAGTGTTGAATCTGGATCTGCTCAAAAAGGTTTTGTGAGTCAGAGGGCTTTCCTTTCCCTTTTCTAGTACCAGAACAGACTTGTTAGCCATAAAAAGGTAGATGACAGCAGTCAGAAGCAAAGAGCACAAACCGGCTGTTCACTGCCAGTCAGCCCAGAACACATACACACAAGTAACACAGACTGAGCAGGCCAGAGTTAGGAGTATATACGCACATACACATATGCATGCAGTAACAATTAGTTTGTTTTTTTTTTCTTCTTTTTTTATAGCCTCAAATTTGAAGGAGAGCAGGAAAGGGTACATGGGAGGGTTTGGAAGGAACAAAGGGAAGGGAGAAACGTAATTACATTAAAATCTCAAAATAGAAACAAATTGTTAGAATAGATCCCAAACAAGCCTCAACTTATTGACAAGAATTCATGTGCAGAATGCCTAACAACAGATCTCTTTTACTGGAACACTGAATCATTTAAGTACATTTGGAATACTTTACCTGGAAAAGCCTTTAGTAACCGGTCTCTTTCCATCTGCCTAGAGTAGATATTAATTTCTTAGCAGTCTAAGTTTGAAGAGCTTGTCTGATGTCCCTGGATTTTCAAAACTGACATAGGAGGACAGTTGAGGTTACCTATGTCCCACGTGTTCCTTATGCCCTTCTAAGCCCTTCCTAGTGTCTCTGGGACACTGACAGAAAAGGTGGTCAAGTTTCATCCCTTGAATGACTTAAGATGATGAGAACAAGGACAGAAACCTCATCTTCCATAGCAACCATCCTTCCAATCTCTCTGGGTTTCATTCCTGGGGGCTAGCCGACTCAGACTTCTGTTCATCCAGGGCCACACTATTTCCAAACGCCTTAAACATCTTAGTCGGAGGAAGGTGGACAAAGACCCTCAGGCCCACTGTAATAAACACAGGACCTAACAATGCTGACAACTGTGCCGAAAGGTATGTACAGCAGAGAAGCTGGGCTGAATTTATTTATACAAAATAAGATAATTTATGTAAAAGATATTCACAAGGCTGATTACAAAAATGGATATGTATCTTGAAATTTTTCACTTAATTTTTAACCAAAGCAACTAAAAACCCAGCGAAGCTGTCACTAAAAAAAGGTCTCAGAGCTGGTTGTGGTGGCTCATGCCTGTAATTACAGCACTTGGAGACCAAGTCGAGGGTAACACTGCCTGGAGTCTGAGGCCAGCCTGGGTCATAGGGTGAGACACTCTTGTCTAAAAAACAAAAATACAAATAATAAGCAAACGACAAACTACCCTACCCCAAATAAAAAGCCCCAAACATAGGGAAGTCCTACAGAACAGGAACAATGTAATAAATATCTCTTCATTCCTTACACCCAGCACTCAGACCCACTGGAGAGGCTACCAACCATGAACAAGTAAATCTCGTTGGTCTGACAAGTTATTGAAAACTATTTCTCCCTGGGCAATCATTCTTCAAAAACCCAGCATAATTCCTAAGGAGTGCCATCTTTACCCAGGAGGGACTACTGGGTCACTATGCCAGTTCTTACACAACATTAAGTCAAATATTCAATATGGTTCCAGGATGAATGGTTCACGATGGGAAAATTCAGTATGAATGGCATCGAACTCATAAAGAGGGTCTGTCTATTTGTATGTTGCATTCACTTCAGAAGAGTAGCAAAGTAAGGCTTAAAAGAAGGAACAAACTGGAGTCCAGCCTATCTTCTTAGCCTGGACAAAGTTACACAAAGGCAGACATTGAATTTGTTCATTTTTCTATACCAAATATCCAGGACACTGGAATACAAGGACTATTCCTAGCATTACTCTGGCATGTCCAGTGTCCATTACTAGCTTGGGACAAACAAAATTTTGACCCTATTTGATCCCACTATACATAATCACAACATGTCAAGATCTCTGGCTCCCCTTTCCCTGCCCACAAAGGAGAAATGTTAAGTACTCATCTCATTCATTCCATAAATATTTATGACAGCTCCCTGAATGAGAAAATGCAAAAGAGGGAACAAGAACTTCTACTTTGTAAACACCTTAGCTCCTTAATCAAGTATACATTTTCCAATGTTACCCTTCCTCAACACAAATATTAATGAGGAAAAATACTAGGAATTAAAATTCATATACAATTAATAAATATACTATGTCAAATAAAAATGCCCAGTTATGAATACCATGAATGCCTTTGAATTGCTTGTCAATTATTTATTTAATTGCTTATTCATGTTAATTATCGTATTCTGAGACACATGGACATTCAATATTCTCTTTCTTTCTTTTTGCTTTGAAATAGGTCTCTATGTAGCCCTGGTTGGCAGGACTGGAACTCAATAGATCAGGCTGGCCTTGAACTCAAAGAGATCCTCCTGCCTCTGCCTCCCCGTACTGGAATTAAAGACATGTGCTACCACGCCCAGCTCAAAATCATTTCCTTAAATACGTGAAACATTTTCTGTAAAGTTGGAAAAGTCCTTGTAGATTTGAAAAAAAAAAAAGTTTATTAAAGGCTGTACAAATGGAGAAACATCCTAGAAGATTTAAAATTTTTCAATCACTTCAATAAAGCACAATATGACTTTCACTGTATTTGACTTCATATGAGTAAAAGTGACCTCAGTCAAGAATTTGGAATTTATATGTCAACTAAGCATTTTATTTTGGTTGAGTAAATTACAAATATATTCACAGAACCCATGCCAACTTTTCAGCTCCAGAAAAACATTTCCATATTTGTTTTATCAGACTTAGGATTCAATTTTGTTTAGGTTACTTATAAAAAGGCTCATTTCCCCAGACAAAAGAGGGGTGCTGAGAGCTTTTGAGCAGCCATTTTCCCTAAAATATTTGATTTTCTAGGAAACTTACAACTTAGTAGACTATATCAAGGAGCCCCACCCCCGAATTTACTCTTTTGTCAAACTAAGAAAAATACTGTATCACAATTACTGTTCTCAAGATGTATTAAGCAAAAATGGAGTATCTGAATGTTTTTGCTAGGAATAGAGACAGAGTACTAACAGTACTTATTTCCGATTGTTCTTTATGAGAAAATGTGCTGAATGCTACTAACTATCCCTAAAGTGATGTAAGAGATAAAAGATTTACAACAGGCACCAAATTGGAATTCAAGCTGAACCAGACACTGGTATTTAGTTCAATAGAAGAGAGATTCCCCACCAGGCTTGACAATAGAGACTTAAGCAACTGGAGGGAAGGGGGAGAATTAAACTAGCTTACTAATTACAATGCAGTTCTGCTCTGCAACACATGGAAATTTCTATTATAGGGTGGGATTAAGAACTTGCTTTGGTTTAAAAAAATTTCCTCGAGTTTGCAGAAAGTATCAAATGTTTAGCATCATCATATCCCAAGTGCAAATTGTTGCAAGTAATACATGCATACTACTTCTAAATACGTATACTACCTTAAAAATAAACCTTGCAAAGCATGCATAGACAAGAATGCATGTACTTGTATGAGCAGTACTCTCTGAAGACACTAGAAGCATCAGCTACCCATTCATAAGAAGATGAGGATATAAATAATGCACTTTATCTATATAATGTATGGTCTTCTAGGTGACAATGTGAAATGAACTGAGTGGAAAAATCCAACTGCAGAATGTGTACTGTAAACCCATTCAAAATAACACTGAGTGATGCTTGTTACGATACATTTCCAAGAAGAGTCATTTAATACTAACGTGGAGAATGGGTTAAAAACTGTATTGTTTTAATTTCACCCCATACATTGTATATTTCATGAATAAGGAGGGCATGGAAACTCATGGTCGAAATCCCAACACTCAGGAGGAATAAGGAGGGGTATGCCACAAGTTTGAGGGCCTGTGTAAACTACAAACCTTGTCATCTTCCCTCCCCCCAGAATTAATTTTTTTTTTTAATAATGACACAGTTTAGAGCTCCGTTTCATACAGAAGTTTCCAACACATTTACTTACTAAACTAAGTGTGACCGGAATATCCTTTCTACTCAAAGCAGAATTAACTCTGTTTTAAAAGACAGCTCTCAACTTTAGACCGATCAATACAAAAGACATACCAACTTCACTAGCTATATGTAAAATACATCTTTGGTCTGTAAAGGTATCCAAAAACTCTTCAGCGAGTCTCCCCAAAACTTCTGACACATGGTCGCAAGGAACACGTATCAACTTTCCTAGAAGTTACCACACAAAAATCCCGGTTTTAACATTAACAATGTATCATCCGTCTTCCATTCAACCAACAGTCTTACTGTTAGCTTGCAAAACCGCTTACAATTGCATGTGAAATGAAACTCTCTGGAACTAAGACCGAGAACGATTTGGGTTACACGAAAAGAAATGGTACCGGCCCAGTTAGACAACCACAGTCCCCAGTACATCCCATTTATAAACCCTGCTCTCTAGAGAGCAGACAAAACTGGAGGGGAGCAGAGTGAGGTGGTCAGCAAGAATCCCTTCAAGGCAACTTCACACGAGCTGGAAGGGACCGGCGTGTGCAGTTCGTTCTACAAACCAGAAAGGGGCTCCGGGAAAGCCGCCGCAAGGCAGC
>CABHPQ010152472.1:0-42734 GCA_902168405.1 Peromyscus aztecus
AACTACATTTCCTACATTTCTATTTCAAGTTTTTAAAATATAAATCATACAAGAAAACAGAACCATTACAGACAGAAAATAGATAACTATGATTCAGCTGGAAACATTAATATACCTTTGCCTATTCAAAATAGTTGACAATATTTTTTATGTTAAACATAAAGGGTAATGGAAATAATCACATGTGGAAGCACTCATTTATGATCTCTGAGTATTCTATAAAACTGACCAAGAAGTATCCTATCGCAATAATGTTAATAGTGCCACTAAGGAAAGACAGTTCCTGAAAAGATATGGTACCTGCCAAGGCTGACCTACTAGGACTTCAGGGATGTGGTGAGGATGGAGTGTTGCAGATCAACAGCATAAGTATAATTTATCTTAAGATAAAGAGACATTACTTACCCACCTGTATTGTAACTAACAGATTAAAAACCCCTTTTAATCTATTAACAAAACCCTATTTTCTACTCATCAAAGGGCTAAGAATGCTATTAACATAGCATCCAACGCATATAGCTGAGACTTCTTTGCTTGGCTATAACCACTTCTCTGATGTTTCCACCAACATATTTTAAAGGTCTCTTGATTTACGATTTTCTTTGTTTAGTTTTATAAAACTTCATGTTGTTACTTCCACATTAGATCATGGAATTTGGGGTAACCTAAGTCTGTGTTCCAGAGCAATGGACACTCGTTTTTGACTCTAGAAGAAATTATTTCTTATTCTTTTAGGAGAGCAATGTTTTTACATTAAGGGACTGGCTTCCCCTTAGGGTAGGGGAACAAACACAAAACAGTCTAAGTTTTCATTGATTAAGAAAAAAATTAAAAAAAGCAACCTTCAACTCACTTTGTTATTGCTGGTGATGTAGCCACCTTTCTTCAGCCTTCGCAGAATATCTTTGCGCTTATAGTATGTTCTTAAATGTGGATCATGGAGACTTTTATATTGGGTTTCCAAAAGTTGACAGTAAGGATCACTCAGGTTAAAATCATAGGAAGGTCGAAAAAGCTGCATACACAGATATTAAAAATTACAAATATAAATTAATGTAATTTCACTTTTAATTAACCTGCTGACATGACTGAAAAATCAAACATGCACTTTAAATTTGAACTGGGAATAAGCAAGCAACAGGAGGATTTCCTCAGGTAAGTTTCTCTTCTTCCCCTCACCCATGTGAAGTAATTTAAACAGTCGGCCCCACTCAATCAGTTCTTTCCTTGATGTGTCACCTTATGAACACAAGAGAAGGGAAAGAGAAACAGAGAGAAGCGAAAGAATGGGAACAGTGTATGATTTGCTTTAAGAAATAAAGCCAGTGCTTGGACGCTGTCTTTTCTTTCTCTCCTTATATCAAGAAACTATACACAAAAGGAAAAAGGATAATATTAATTATTCTGTTTCAATCATCTGAAAGTAAAGAATAATAATGGAAAAATCTTTTACCAAGATTAAATGGAAATGATGCATGAAAACAGTGTAGAACTTAGTTGCTAAAAACTAAGGATAAAGAATCATAGTGTCTTGGGACTTTTAACAAACCCAAAGCACTTTCAGTATTATAGTCATAAAGAAAATCAAGTCTATGTTACAAAATTCCACCTATTGAAATATTAATTTTAAGGCATATTTACAGAAAATGTTTTTTGTCCTATGTTAACAGCAAACACAATCTCACACAATAAATGTTAACATATAAACATAATTTTATCATGTAAATATAAATATTATCATATAAATGGCATAATAAACATAACCATATAAAAGAATGAATGAAAAGATAGCCAACTAATTTTCGTGATTCCCTATTATATTTTTACTATGAAGGAAACATCTAAGTTATTTAATCTCATTTATTAACTAAAATATTATCAGAGTAAGGTTTTGGTGTGAATTCTCAGTTACTTTTTCAAAGGGAGAATAATAATAGCTTGTACAAGCACTTCTAAAGATGAAAAGGTAACTGAAAGAAGGATGTGTAAAAATGTGCTAATGTTGTTTTTGCATTCTTTCAGCTTTAATGCTTTCTAATACAATGCCAAGTCAGAAAACAGGTGATGATGTTGGAGTATGTGGGGGGAGCTGGAAAAGCAGAGGTCATGCGCCCTTGTTTGTAGGCTTCGAATTCAATTTACACTACTACATAATATTGTGCACCAATCCAGAGGGTCCTGAAGGTACCAGTTTGTGATCTTTGTTCATTTTACAAGTTCATTTCACTTCTTGAATCCTGGAGAATCAGGTGGAGTAGGGGGTCTAAAAACAACTAGAAGGCAGAAGGCAAAAAGGAAAGCCTAAGGGAGCAAGATAGCAGAGTAGCTCTTCCTTTGCGTAAAACACTTAACATTTTGTTAAGTCACTGAGGTCTTAATGCCACACGTTTAATACATTTCAAAAGGTCTAATCATAAAAATGGATTGAATGACTACCAAAGCTTCCCAGAGAACACCAGTCCCCCTGTAGTTTAAAGTCTAATTTAGTGAGAATTGGACCAGATAAGAGGTACACATTATTAAGAGAAATATTGTCAAGGAAAGAATTGGTTGTCTCTCTTAGATGACATTTGACTGTCAACTCTTTTTAGATGTTGACTTTTAGCAATGACAAACACATTTTTCAATATTAACTAAAGTACCCACTTAACAAAAATATAATAAGTCTTCTTCAGAATTATTTAGTCAAGAACTGGAGGAGGTTAGGGATGGGACAAAAATCTAAGCATTTAAGGGAAATAGTATCATAGATTTTAATACAAATGATGAGTGTAATCATTCAACCTAAAGAAATGTGAATTCCAAGCAAAAATATGCTGGTGATTCTCTAGAATGACTCAGATTAACAAATTAGGAAGAAAGAAGAGTAAGTTTGGAGACAAACTGAACAAAAATAATGAGTGATGGATGTTTATTTGCATGGGCTTAAAACATACCTACTGGAAGAATTCATTCTGAAGCTATGAAGGAAGGAAGAGAGCTAAGCTGATCATAGGGTTTCATCATCATAGAAGCAGGGCATTTTTCTATCTACAAGAATTATAATACTAAACATGAAAAATAACTTCAAATCTATTTTTTAACTTACTGCATGAGATAGCGTTTGATTCAAAAGAAAAAAAACATGTCTTTGAGAGTTTAGCACCAGTTAGTAGTACTGATTAAAATCCTAGTACTAATTAATAGCAAATAGTAATAACCTTTAAATCAAATGTTTCTAAGAAAAAAACTAATATATAGGCATATAAAGGGCTTATAGTTGTTAGTATGTTGCTATGTAATATAAATTAAAATAGGGCTGACGATCTAAATCCTTTTGATCATGATTCTATAAAGCCATGTTGGATGAAGTAGCTTTATTCACAATCTAAACAATGCCTGTGGTACGATGTCTGACTGTTAGTACACGTTCTTCTAATATACTCTGTATTGTCTAACAGCAAGGAGAGGACAGCACTGTAATGTAAGACAATTCATGTAATTATAAAAAGTTGCCTTACTTTTTCACCAATATTCGTCGTAAAATATACAGTATCAGTTCCTGGAATCACGGGCAGCTTGACTCCAAGAGGAAAATCTAGTAACTGAGCAGCTCCCACCCCTGGAATTCGAACTTTGTGTGCCCCCTGTGAAATAGAATCAGATAATTTGTCTTTTCTTTCAGTAATAGTCTTTTGCTTTGGCCCATCTCCTCCCACAACAAGGATAGAAATCCAAGAATCATAGGGTAAGGTCTGAAGAGCACACCCTCACAGTGTACCTCTCTTTAGCCAGCCTAGGACACCCTGCTATAGCCAGACAGGAGCTGGTGAGAAGATTCCCGTTCCCAGGCCCGAGGCTCACAATGGCTACTCCCAGGCCTGAGAGAGAGGACATCCACACTGGCCTGAGGCCACTCCACTTACATCTCCGCATTGCTGACTGCTCTCAGTCAGGCTGCCGGAGGCTGCTTGGTTGGCAGCCAGTTTGGCAGTCTTGTAGCAGGCGCTGAGGTACTGCTCCATGACGGCCTGAGCCTCACGTCCTCCCTTGACGCTTCCTGGCTTCCTTCACCGCGGTCCCTCAGTTCCGAATGACCAGTGCCAGCCCCCTGCGGCCCCACGAGCTTACGTTCCACGTGGAACTGTGGAGGCCACGCAGGAGATCGAGTACCTCATATTGGGAAATTCGGCCCCAGGGAAGCAGACTGTGACGACCTAGATCGAAAGTCTGGTTCTCTTGGAAACCGTCACCCCTCAGGCAATCCAAACAAACGAACGAAAAATGTAAAATTGTGCTGGCTGGGAGGCTGAGAGAACAGAGCCAAGCAAGAGGCTGCTGGTTTCTTCTTCACCAAAATCTACAAGCGCTTCCACACACACCTAGTGTCTAAGGCCTGGCTATGTATCCATCTTCTGCAAGGAAACATTGTAACCCAGCTCTCATAACTTCCTGTGTTTCTGTCTTTTTATTGACTTTGGCTGAGCAAAACACTGATCTAAGAGATTAGCAGAATGCCACCAGCGGTCATTTTGTTGCTCCATTTCTTTAGCAGAAACAGTAGGATTTGGTTTTCCCTTAGGTCTATGGCTTATCTAGTTTCAGGTTCTTGGCCACTCAAGCAATGCTGGGGATGGGTTCTATCTCACGGAGTGGGCCTTAAGTCCTATAAGATATTGTTGAGTCCCACAAGCTTTGTGCCGCTATTGCACTAGCACATCTTCCATGCAAGTCATCATTGTAGATTGAAGGGTTAGTAGCTGGGTTGGCCTTAACTTTACCCGCTGGTAGCATGCAGAGGACCTATGGCAGTTTGAATGAAAATGGCCACTATGGGCCTATGGGCTTATAGGGAGTAGCACTATTAAGAGGCGTGGCCTTGTTAGAGTAAGTATGGCTTTGTTGGAGGAAGTGAGTCACTGGGAGTGGGCTTTGAGGTCCTCAGTTGTTCAACTTAGTTCCATTGTCTCACTTTCTTCCTGCTGCCTGCCAATCTGGGTATAGACCCCTCAGCTACCTCTCCAGCACTGCATCTGCCTGTGTGCCACTATGCTTTCTTTCCACCATGATGATAATAGAATAAATATCTGAATGTAAGCCAGCCTCAAATAAATGTTTCTGTATAATAGTTGCTGTGGTCATGGTGTCTCTTCACAACAATAAAAAACTCTAACACAGTACCATGAACACTAGTCAGCAGGGGTGTAGGCTTTAGATAGGCACCAGCTCGACTTCTCCATATTCATTGAGTTATATAGACGCTGTCTTCAACACTAGGGCCTTACCATCAGTGTTTGGAGAGCAACCAAGTGCCTTAGAAATAGCCTGTGTTATTTGGGAGTTTTCACTAGGTCCCTTTAATCATCAACACAATTAGTTGTAGCCCATTCCTAGAACTGGTGTCTTCATTTGACAACAAGAGCTCTCCAGCTGGGGCTCTGACTCCCCATTTTTCTAATAAGATCACCTTTATATATGTATGTTTTGCAGGAAGTTTCTATTGCACTAGGTTTCCATAGAATCCCTCAATTGGCCCTTAGTGTTAACTGTACCTCACCCCCCCAACTCTCCCCTCCCCTTTATTTTCCCTCCCCTTCCCATTTGATCC
This sequence comes from Peromyscus aztecus, assembly GCA_902168405.1. Classification (NCBI taxonomy): domain Eukaryota; kingdom Metazoa; phylum Chordata; class Mammalia; order Rodentia; family Cricetidae; genus Peromyscus; species Peromyscus aztecus. The sequence continues at coordinate 5,588 of CABHPQ010152472.1, forward strand.
TCACATTTCAGTCCTGCTCCAATCCATCTATAACTACCTATTTTATTTCCACTTCTTTGGGTGATCTCATCCTCCCCCTATTCACTTACTTTATACCTAAGCTCTGGGGTTATATGGATTATAACTTGCTTATCAAATAAGGGGATATATAAATATTTGTATTCTTTATGTTAACTCACTGAAATGATTTTTTCTAGCTCAATTCATTTACCTGAGAATATCATGATTTCATTTTTTTTTGGTTTGTTTGTTTGGTTTTTGTTTTGTTTTGTTTTTCGAGACAGGGTTTCTCTGTGTAGCTTTGCACCTTTCCTGGAACTTACTTGGTAGCCCAGGCTGGCCTCGAACTCACAGACATCCACCTGGCTCTGCCTCCTGAGTGCTGGGATTAAAGGCATGTGCCACCACCGCCTGGCACGATTTCATTTTTTAAACAGCTGGTTTAATATTCAATTGTGTAAATGTAACACATTTTCTTTATCTGTTCATTCGTTGACAGATATCAAGACTGTTTCCAGTCTCTGGCTATTATGAATAGAGCAGCAATAAACATGATTGCATAAGTATCTCTGTAGTAAGATGTAGAGTATTTTGGATAAATGCCCAAAAGTGGTACGGCTAGATCTTACGATAGATATATTCACATTTTCATGAGCAACTTCCACACTGATTTCCACAGTGGCTGTACAAGTTTGTACTTCAATTGGCAATGAATGAATGTTCTGCTTATGCTACATCCTTGCCATCATGAGCCACTGTAGCTGAAGTTTTCCTGGTCCTGCCTTGCCCACAGTCAGGACAAAGCTCTCCCACTCGCATCCCCCAAGTAAACACACAGAGACTTATATTACTTAAACTGTTTGGCCTAATGGCTCAGGCTTCTTGCTATCTAGTTCTTCTATCTTAAATGAACACATTTGTATTAATCTATATCTTGTCACATGGCTCGTGGCTTACCGATACTTCACATCCTGCTCCTCATCGTGGCACCTGGCAACGTCTCTCTCCCTCAGCCTTCCACTTCCCAGACTTCTCCTCTCTCTTTGTCCTGCCTATACTTCCTGCCTGGCTTCTGGCCAATCAGCGTTTTATTTATCAGTCAATCACCCACAGCAAGCTGCCATTTGTTTTATTGATCTTGGCCATTCTGAATGGTATAAGATGAAATCTCAAAGTGCTTTTGATTTGCATTTCCCTGATGACTAAAGATGTTGACCATTTCTTTAAGTGCTCTCCCCCACTTCTCTTTACTCTTTTGAGAATTCTGTTTAGATCTGTATGCCATATTTTTTTATTGGATTCTTTGTTTTCTTGAGTTGTTTTTAAAAGTTCTTTATATATTTTATATATTAGCCCTTTATAGGATATGCAGCTAATAAAAATATTTTCTTGTTCTGTAGCCTGTCTGTTTGACCTTTGCTGTATAAAACCTTTTCAATTTCATGAGGTCTCATTAACTAATTGTCCTCAGTGCCTATGCTTAGAGTGTTCTGTACAAAAAATCTTCTCCTGTGCCAATGAGTTCAAGACTGCTTCCCACTTTCTCATCTATCAAGTTCAGTGTATCTGGTTTTATGTTGAGGTCTTTGATCCATTTGGAATTGAGTTTTGTGTAGCACAGTATGTTTGGATATATTTGGATTCTTCTACATGCAATCATTCAGTCCCTATTGTCTACTTCTGGCTTCTTTATAAAAAAAAATCAGGTGTCCATAGGTATGTGCATTTATGTCTGTATCTGTAATTGAATCTATTGATTAACATGTCTATTTCCTGTGCCTCTTCCATGCTGTTTTTATTACTATATCTCTGTAGTATATTTTGAAGTTGGGGGTGGTGATACCTCTAGCAGTTACTTTATTATTTAGGATTAGTTTATCTATCCTGGGTTTTTGTGTTTGTATATGAAGCTGAATATTATCCTTCCAGTTTTTTTAAAGAATGTGTTATACTTTTGATGCAGATTGCATTAAGTCTATAGATTGTTTTTGATAGGATAGGCATTTTTACCATGTTAATCCTATAGATCCATGGGGATGGGAGTTCTTTCCATCTTCTAAATGTTCTTCAACTTCAAGTATTTTATTTGCTTGTTCAGAATTACCTCAGGATATATTTTTATTCTTTTGGAAAGGTATTGTTTTCCTAAATTCTTTCTCAGTACATTTGTCATTGGATATAGAAAAGATTCTGACTTTTGTTTATTGACCTTATATCCTGCTATTTGCCGAAAGTGTTTATCAGTGTGAGGAGTTTTGCAGTGGAATCATTAGGGTTACTTATGTATACTGTCATATTATCTGCAAATAAAGATACTGTGACTTCTTCCTTTCCTATTCATATTCCCTTGATCTCCTTTGATTGTCTTGATTCTCTAGCTAGAACCTGAATTACTATATTGACTAGGTATGCAGAAATTGGATAACCTTGTCTGTTTCTGATTTTAATGGAATTGCTTTGAGTTTCTCTTCATTTAGTCTTTGGGCTTGCTGTAAATTTCTTTTATTATTTATGTTGAGATATTTCTCTTGTATCCCTTTTCTCTACTGGACTTTTATCATGAATGGTTATTGGATTTTATCAAAGACTCTCTCTATGTCTAACAAGATGATCATATGGATTTTATCTTTAAGTCTGTTTATATGGTAGATTTTACTTATCAATTTACATATGGTGAACTATCTCTGCATCTCTGGGAAAAAGGCTACATGTTTATGGTGGGTGATTTTTTTTTATTTTTAGGTGTTCTTGCATTTTGGTTTGCAAGTATTTTAATGATTATTATTGCATCTCTGTTCATAAGGGAAATCGGTCTGTAATTCTTTTTCTCTGTTGAGTCTTATTTGATTTAGGTATCAGGATAGTTGTAGCATTGTTAAACAGATTAGACAATGATCCTTCTGCATAAAATTTAATTTAAAAAAAATCTAAGGAGAGGGCATCAAGTACAACTAAATAGTTTAAGACACCTTGCCTAACCATTATTTTGTGGAATAATTGCAAAAGCTGATTGACTGATTAAAATATCAGTGATGTGAAGAGGATGGAATGTTGCAAGTTCATAGCTAAATTATTTGGAACCATTTTTCTCCTCCTTAATAGCCACTCATTACCCACCTCTGGATGTGGTCCAAGCCCTTGACTTCAGAATTCACAAACAAACCCCCAGCCTCGTCCAACCAAATGGCTAAGAATGCCATCAAGCAGTGTCTGAGGCCTGTAGCTGAGATGTCCCTGCGTTACTCTCACAGTCACCTAAAGTTTTCAACAACACATTAGGAAAGTGACTTGATTTATGACTTTCTTTGTTCTTTTACTATCAGACTTCATGAAACTATTGTCATGCTAAACTATGGAACTTGGGGTAACTCATATCTGGGACGTGATCACTCATATTTGGCTCAGAATAGAATAACTCTAATCCCCTTTGAATGTTTCTTGCCTAGTTATCTGTGAAATAAAATGTTTTGTTTCTTCTCTGATCTTCTTATGCTCATTGTCTTTAATTTGACCTTTTATCCTATCAAATACTTCAAGTGCCACCTTAACTATTGATAATGACAGCAGCCTCATCTTATTTCCACTCTTAAGAGGAAATCTTCAATATTTTAATAATGATATGATACGACATATGTCAAAGAATTTCAAATGTAAATTTCATAGATAAATTGTTCTCTTTTATTCCTAGTTTGCTAAATGTTTTACTTTAAGTAAATGTTGAATTTTACCAGTCTATTTATATGATTATATAATTTCTCTTTTATTCTATTTATTATTAATTTTCCAATTTGAATTAATTTATTAGTCAAGATCAGGCTAACATTTTCATCCTTTTGAAAATGGCTGTTTTTTTATTTTTTTAAATTGTGTTTGATATTTTTAAATTTATTGTCATGAACAAGATTTTGGTTTATCACCGTGTAACTATTCCTGCATCTTCACCATTCTGCTAATCTTAGTTATGTTTCATGTTTCCCATTTAATGAAATGGACACTGTAGTGATTTGGACAATGTACTGATTAGTGACTAACACTGTGTTAATTTTAGAACATGTATTTGACATAGTTAAGGGTATATATGTCCCTACTGGCCCCAGTGTCAGTGGGGGGAGACAAGGACTTAGTTCCACATGAACATCCTCACCAGCCTAGGGAGTTCCTTTCAGCTTTTAGTGACATTGACTCAACCAAATCTGGAATTCTTGACTTTGTAGCTGAAAAGAATTTGGGCTTAGGGAGTTAGATGAAGTAAAGACGGTAATTTCATTAAAGATATTCTAATATAGGTTTAAGCATGAGGATTAAGAGAGAGGCACTCAGATAAACATAAGACACAACCAAGAGAAGGTATGATTTCCAAGGGAGAGTAGAGGAAAGTAAGACATGTGAGGGGATACAGGCTCCTCGAGGGAGATCAAGCAACTGTCTTAGCATTATATATATCATGCTGGAGGATCTCAAGCTACTTCTTTACTTTTCTCTTTTTTTCCTCTCTCTCTTTCAGTGAGAAGTTTAGATGCAGCAGCTGTGACGTTGCTTGGACAAAAGTATAATCTGATAAGGTAAAACCAGAAGCTATGAAGGTTGAGCAAGGGGGATTGGTACATGTCTTTTCCTGATAAATGGGCTTTCTGGTGAGATTTTAGAAAATTCAGGTTTTGGAGTGGGAAGGGAGAAGTGCTTTGAGCTGAAATTGTTCTAGAATTGTTCCTCTGCTGTGGGTGAGAAATGTCAACTAAATTTCTGGGTAAGTTCTTCACTCCTCTTATACCCAAGATTCCCCTGCTTTTTTATCCTACCTTACCACTAATTTAAAGTTTTTATTTTTTTATTTTTATTTGTTCACTTATACAGGAATTATTTAGAAAAGCATATTTTAGTTTCCAAACAATGAGGCCTTTTAAGTCATAATTTTGCAAGTTATATTTCGGTTTAGATTCATATCCTCATGTAGTGCATGGTTTAACTTAGTTTATATGTGGAAATGTGGTATTTGACTTCTTAACTTCAATTTTTTACATATTTAAAAGGAATGAACGCCTGCTTGCATAAATCATTAGTTTGTCAATATCATTCACATGTTCTAAATAGTTACTAAAAATTTGCCTACTTGTTTGATCATATATACTATGTTATATACTATGATTATGGATTTGCCTGTTTAGTATTTTTCACGCACTTTAATAGAAGGTTATGTCTTTCTTAGGAGTTCGTCTTTGCACTTTGTTTTTCCTTTAGCCTTTGCAGTGTTCCCATTTCATTAGGTGACAATTGATGTTATTGACACTAGAACGCATTTCTATTTTTTTCATGTTCAATCTACTGTCTTATTATATTGGATCATTGTTTCCAGTAAGCAGAATAGAGATAGATTTATTTCTTATCAATCTTGAAATTGCCTGAGATCTTATCCCTGATAGAAGCTAAATGAAAAACCCTCCCACACGAGTGACTTCCTAGTCTCTTGGTAAAGAATGGAGAAAAATAACCAACCCATTCCCTTAAAAGAGGTAGGAGAAAATCTTTTATTATTTTAATGAGGAATGGAAAGGAAGCTGGGGTCTTCCACCAATCTTTAGGTCCGAGTCTTTATAGAAGATAAAGGCATCCAAGAGCTCTGGTTTTGTGACCTGAAGACATTTCCAAATGTGAGTTCTATACCTTTAAAATAGAAATATTTATTTTTATGTGTTTCTCCCTCTACTCCCTCCTCCACAGAGACCAGCAGAGGGTGCTAGTTTTCCTGGAGATGGAGTTCCATGCAGTGATATTGGTATGGGGGATTGAACTCTGGTGGTCTGCAGGAACAGCAAGTGCTCTTGAGTACTGAGCCATCTCTGAAACCTTTGTACTATTCAAACTGTAAATAAATAGGGAGCTAATGATTTAGTTTTAGGCATGTCTGAATTAGTCAATAGACTCATCAATCCTGTAACCATTAGTTTTGTTAAATAAAAGTAATTAAATAAATGGTTAAATGGCTATAGATCTAGCTCTGATGGAATGTGAAAATCTACTGCTTCTAGTGGAAATGTGAGCAAGCATTCTGTCTGCATCTTGTAGGTACTCCTTTCTGGAAAACTTAGAGCTTTCCTTATATGATCATTGAGAAGTCATGAGAAGTTCTAGTTTTCCCATGTTTGTATTATAATTGATATATTTACCATTGGTAAAACTACAGAAGCATTTGTTTTCAGAACTTCTGATTTCTCATTTGATAGAACAGTAATATGGCATTTTTATTTTTCTTTCATTTCTTCTTAAGTAGTGTCATCCAATATTTCATTTAGCTAGAGTGGTATCTATATCTCTTGGAAATTATGTACACTACCAAATTATTGGGGATTGATATAAATGATTATCTTCTGACTTCATGGAGGAGCACTATATGCAAAGTTACTGTATTATTTTTCTTGATTTTTGTTCTTTTGTCATATATTTATGATTAAATATATACTTACTTAAGTATACTTAAGTATACTTAAAGCCCATACCCTTGTATCTCTGCTGAGTTAGTTTATACTTATCAATTGAGTTAATTTATCTTTGTGATGTTCTACTTATTATTAGATGTATCTGCTTAGTTCTATATTTCTGTCTCTGTCTCTCTCTCTAACACACACACACACACATTTTAGTTCCAAGAATCATTTTCTTTCTTTTTTTAAGGTACAGGGGAAAGCAAAATGATTTGGTTTACTGTTATACTATAGACTCCCCTGAAAAATAACTCCCACATGTTTATGCACAGGTCTTTTGATTTGACTTAAATATACCACTTCAGAATTATTTTGGTTCAAAGAAATATTTTAAGTGCCCTGGGATTCATGTTTCTACCACTTTCCAAGGTCTTTATTTGAAACACCTATGAAGCAAGTGTACAGGCTGTTGTAATTTCTTTTACCTCACTTAATATCGAGACAACTTCTAATGTGTTTGGTTCACTACAGTCCTAAATTCAGTTAGCACATAATGAGTTCCACCCTGTATGTGAATTTAGATGTTACTAATTGTTTGACTCAAATGAAAAAATATTAAATATGATTTTTAATTGTTCTGTTTTTACAAAAATCTTTCCTAGACATGAGAATTTTTCTTCATTGGTTGTAATCCGTGCTCTTTTACATCACTCCTCATGACATTGTCCACCTCCTTTCTGTGTTTCTCTTCTGGATTTCACTTTGCCATTTTTAGCTTTCCTTTCCTTCTTGTACTTCTTGTATTTACTATTCCTGTATCTAATCTAAATCAGTCTTTCCTTTTATTGCAAAAAGATTTTTTTCCCTGATTATAGATTCCCCTCCCTCTACTCTTCCCATTACCTCTCTTCCTCCCCTCCAAACTGGATCCAACTCATTGCTATCTTTCATTAGAAAACAAACAGGCTTCTAAGGAACAATAATAAAATAAATTCTAATATAATAAGATAAAACAAAAACTAGCACACCAGACTAGGACAAAACAAATTGAATGAAAAACAGGTCAAGAAGAGATAAAAGGAACAGATATAGACACAAAGACCCAATCGTTCGCATACTCGGGAATCCCATGAAATGCTATGCTGGAAGTCATTTTATATACACATAAAAGACATGTAAAGTAAAAAGAGAGTAAAATTAGATAATATATTATAATATATACATATTATATATATGAATAAATATTAAACAATCAAATTAAGAGAAAATTTGGGGGAGGAGGAAGCCCTGACATGACATTATGAGACAAGGAACCGCCAAAATTGCTGCCAACCATCATTTTCTGTTGGGTATTTACCGCTGGGCATGCAGGAGGGGAAGGGAGATTGCAGCAGGTGGTTTGCTACAGAGTTGGGAATGAGACTAGGGGATTAGATTTGGAGGAGTTGAGGAAGAGATAAACATACCCACTTCCCTGACTGGAGTCATTAAATATATTTCAACAAGTAAGATCTGACAATTTTTATATATTTTCTTCTTCTTGATAGAATCTTTTATTGAATTCACTTACCATTATTTCCTTTAATGTAGCACACATCTTAAACAGTCTTATTAATAAAAACAAACCTGGTGCCAGTTATTGGGGTGAATGCTGGAAGATCAGAGAAGCAGAACAAACCACAGCCACCACACCTCACCAATTCCTCTATTGATCCTGTTTCTTCAGACTGGAAGCCTCTGTGTCCTCATCTAAATGAATCTCAGCTGAACTGTTGCTCAAAAGCCTAAAAGCTTAACCAGGCTAGTTCCTGGTCCTCACACCTTATATACCTTTCTGCTTTCTGCCATCACTTCCTGGGATTAAAGCTGTGAGTCACCATGCCCGGCTGTTTCCAGTGTGGCTTTGAACTCACAGAGATCCAGATGGACCTCTGCCTCTGGAATGCTAGGATTAAAGGTGTGTGCTACCACTGCCTAACTGCTGCGTTTAATATTATGGCTGTTCTGTTCTCTGACCCACAGATAAGTTTATTGGGGTGCACAATATATCAACCACATTTCCCCTTTTTTGTCTAAAATTTAAAAAAGTTTATAACTAATACAAGAAAAACTATATCCAATAAGTATATACAATATATATACTCAAGAATTACATTAACAATGTCTAGTCCATTAGCATTTGACAGATTCAGACCAAAAACTCCATTATATATATTAACAATGTCCAGTCCAGTAATATTTGATAAACTCAGACAAAAAAAAATTTCATTACTTATCCTATTTAAAACAAGTAGTTCATTTTTAAAAATAGATTGAATAATCTCCCTTTTTATCTTATCATATCTATATTCTCTCCTTTTTCTTTTCATAATAGATTCAGTAATCTACCTTTTGTCATTTTTATATCTTCCCCTTTTACTTTTTAGAGTAGATTCAATGATCTACCCATTTATCCTATTATTTCTTTATCTTTTTTTCTCAGAGTAGATTCAATGATCTACCTCATATCTATATTCTCTTTTTTATTTTTCTTTTTTTTTTTTTAACAAAAACTCTGAAGCTAATCTCCTTGTTCAGTTTTTTTCCTGACCATTAACAATTAACAACTTGTAACCAACCATAATAAACAATGACAATATCCATAACTCATTAAACAACCAAAAACCTCCCATCCCACCTCTTAGGAATATGGGTGTCATTTTCTTAAAATTACTTCCTGCTTTCTGGGGGCAAAGACATCTTTAGAGAATCCCGAAAAGAAAATTTTTGGGTTAATTGTCAAGTCCAGGGAGAGGTAGCTGTATCATTTTGTCCAGTCTTTGCATAATGGGAAAATGTAGGACTTATCTCAAGTCCTGGCTCGAGTTGTCTGTGAATCTGGACCATCTCAGCTAACCATTTTGAAATTGTCCTAAGCAGTTTGTAGTTCAAAGCAAATCTTTCCGTGGTGTTAATGACTTTACTATAGTCCATGTGGAATCATTCACTGTTAGGTTGGTCATGGTTCCCTGAAGACTTTTTTTGTGATTGCCTCCGCTGTGCTTTGAAGCAATCAGTCTGTTAAATATCTGTCTTTTGGAACCATGAACATTCTTCCCTAGAAGAGAAAATCTTCCCAGCAATTTCTCCCCACCATTTGTCTTGCCAAACTTTTCCGAACTGACCTTTGCTGATGCTTTCTTGTAACATGATGGTCCTGGTAATTCTTCTCTGAACAAGCAGCAGTAAACCCTTTGTCCCAGGTAGTAGCATCACTGCAGTCACCAACATGATGAGAAGGAGCCAGCAACTCTGAGCAGCAGCCACTGCCTCCATGGTCCCACTGCCACTGTATGTGGCTCGGCCCCAGCCGAAGCTTCTCCTTAGCAAGCCTTCCAGGCTGGCCTCAAACTCGGGATGCTCCTGCCTCTGCCTGCTTCAGTAAATCCAACCAGTGTGCCACCACAACCCGCTGAATGTAGTTCATGCCTGTGCTGAGGCCTGCAAAGCCACAGGCAAGTAGCTTTTTCGTGAATTCATACCATGAATCTTGGGTGCCAGATGTAGGAAGTCATATTGGTTGAATATATTTAAGGTATCAAAATACAATGTAATGTTTAAAATTCTGAATTTTCATACAAGTAACATAATAAAAATAAAATTGAAAGCAATTACCTTGGTGAAAGGACATATTCCCAGAATCTGAAGAAATTTTCATAATTAAAAAAGTCATATATTATATTCAAGAACCTTTATTACTTGGTTACCAAGGATACTAATGCAGAGTTTTAAACCTGAATTGTAAAGATATGTCTGAAAGAAAAAAAGCAAATTTGTAAAACCACAATCTATGAAGATGTTTGTTTTGTGAATAAGTCCTCTCCATCCACAAGGATCTACCGTGCTAGCCCTAGTGTTGTATACAGGCTTCTTGGACTAATTGTATGTACATAATAAACATTGAGGGTAAATTTGTTCCATTATAGGCAAAATCATCAGTCTCCTTTAATTTACCCCATTCTTTCTGTAGACTTGTATTCCTTTCCTATTTGGACTTTAGGTAGTTACTCTAACATGCTTTGACTGACAGGATGTTATAGTCAGGAGCAGAAAGCTAGGCCTTGTGCACTACTGTGTGCAGAGAAGGAGCGGAAAGAAAAGGAAAGTGAGTAAGAGAGAAAGGAAGAGAAGTTAATGGATGAAGTTAGGAAACAGGGAAAGAGGAGAGAAAAGAAAGGAGTATCCCAGGGAGGAAAGAAGGGAAACCTAGATAAAAGAAGGAGAAAGAGAGGAAGAGTGCGGATTTGGCTGGAAAATTATTCTGAGTAACAATCATCTGAAAAAGGCAGTCCTTTGCACATATAAAATTAAACTTTCTATTCATAAGTGTAAAAGATTCTCAAAGTACTAATATTAATATCCACAATGGTTTTGGGGGTTTATTTTGCAGATTGCTTCCTAGCAGGACTTGTTACAAGAGAAACTGACCTATGGTTTCCAACCACAGTTAGGATACTGAAGGACCAAAAATTGTCAAGATATCTATTCTTTTTTTTATTTTTAATTTAATAGAACTCTTTAGTAGGGTGTCTTTTTTTTCTTTTTTGTTTCATTTTTCTTTATTAAGAAATTTTCTACTCCACATACCACCCATCGATCCCTCCTCCTCCCTCCTCCTACTCCCCAGCCCTCTCTCCCAAACCACCCTGCATCCCCACATCCCCCAAATCAAGGTCTCCCATGGGGAGTCAGCAGAGCCCGGCACACTGAGCCTAGTGGACTGGTGGCTGTGGAGCCCCCATGGGACTGGACTAGGCCCTCTGGATAAGGAAGATGGTTGTTTGGCTAGAACTGTTTGGGGGGCACCCAGGCAAGGGGATCAGGATCAGTCCCTGGTGCATGGGCAGGCTTCTGGGAATCCAGTGCCTATGGTGTGATGCCTTGTGCAGCTTTGGGTGCATTGGGAAGGGGCTTGGACCTGCCAGGGTATCTATTCTTGCTGTGTGGCACTGACAAGACTTCATATAATTCAGGAACACCACTGGTGACATCAGTTGTTTATGTGGCTCCAACCCATTATTGTGTGATATTTGGAATTAGCACTATGTGACACTTTGTGTAGAGGTCCATGTGTGCATGAACATAGGATATGAACAGTGCTCATTCAATTATAGATCCATAATGAAATTTCTATTTACTTAAAGTTTCCAGGAGCATTTTTGTTAGATCCATAGAGATATATATATATATATATATATATATATATATATATATATCCCATTATACATATATATCCCATTATATATATCCCATTATATATATCCATATATATATATATATATATATCTCCCATTATATCCCATTTATAGTGAGACATTTATCCCCTTTCTCATTATTCACCTTTTGATCTATATTTAAACTTCTTTTTCATTCCATATATTCCAACCATACTCTTTCCACTTCCCACACATCTCCCTTATCCTACCCACCCACCCAACTTTATGCTTCCCATACCCAAAAAGGAGAAAAAAATGATAATCAAAAGAGATAAACTATAAAGAATGAAATCAATAAGATAAGAAATACCAAAAAAAATAATAAAAAATAAAAAATAAAAAAGCACATATACACACACACACAAAAAAAAAATGCCCTGTGTGGACTAACAACTCCTACACATAGGATCCAATCTGAAGTTTGGTTGATATACCCAGTGATACTCCACTGGAAAAAGTTGATTTTCCCCTTTCTTGAAGGTATCAATTATAAATAGTTTCTTGTTTAGAGTGGGGCACCATGTCTGCTTCCCCCTCTTACTGCTAGGATCCTGTTTGTCCTTAATCTGTAGAGGTCTTATGTTCATTGTTATAGTTTTCTTGTGTAACTAGAGTTTTTCCTGCCTGGCCCACAGTCAGGACACATCTCTGTCACCCGCCAGTTCCACAGCCGCTCATACCCAACCAAGTAAACACAGAGACTTATATTTTTTAAACTGTTTGGCCGTGGCAGGCTTCTTGCTAACTGTTCTTATATCTTAAATTAATCCATTTCTATAAATCTACACCTTGCCACGTGGCTTGTGGCTTACCAGCATCTTCATGTGCTGCTTGTCATGGTAGCAGCTGACAGTGTCTCTGCCTCAGCCTTCCACTTCCCAGAATTCTTCTCCTACTTGTCCCACCTATACTTCCTGCCTGGCTACTGGCCAATCAGTGTTTTATTTATTGACCAATCAGAGCAATTTGACATACAGACCATACCACAACATTCTTGGGTTCACATGTGTATAAGTTCTGTTATAACTGAAAGAAACTCTTTATTTGGAGTATCTCTCACTTTCACTCTTTATAATCTTTCCACCTCCTCTTTCACATAGATCCCAGAGCCTTGAGGTGGGGGTCTGACAAAGGTATCCTATTTAGGGATGAGTGTTCCAGTGTCGTTACTCTGCATCTTGTCCAGCTGTGGATCTTTGTTATATCCATCTATTGCAAGAAGTAGCTTCTCTGACTAGTGTTGAGCCAAGCTCTGATTGACAGGTGTAGCAATATTTTATTAGGATTCATTTTCTTGCTTATGTTTTTAGCAAAATAATAGTAGTAGGTTTCCCCATAGGCCCATGACCCATCCAGTCTCAGATTTCTTGCTACTCCATGCACAGTCCCAGAAGGATATTGGTTGTTTTCCTTAGCCTGATGGTGAGGCTCTTTTGCTGAAGACACAGCTTGTTTGTATCATTGAACACTGAGAAGTAAATCTGATCCCCAACTAGAAGTTTTGCCTCTCCTGACCAGCATTCATGGTGATGGAAGGTACTTTGCATGATCCTGGAGAAAAAATTAATCATCAACATCACTGAACTATAAACCCTACCACCTAAAAACAGAACCTGCCTCCAAACTATACTGGTGTAATGGGAACAACCAATCACACTTTTATTGGATTTGAGGCCCACTCCATGTGATGGAACCCATACCATAATGAAATTCTGATTTCTCATTGGATAGAACTTTGGTTACAAGATATAGTTAGTGTGACTCGGGTTGTTCTGAGATTAACTTCAGCAAACTTAAGAATCTATCATAATTTGTCTCTTTGTGTAATTTCACCAAATTTGACCCCACATATAAATATCATGCAATATTTACATTTTAAAGACTTATGGACTATATAAAATAATATCAATTCATGAAAGAAATTCTCAAATCTTTGGGAAATATCAGTAGATATTAAGAAACATTTCTATTGTAATAATAATTTTGGATGCTAGCTGTCAATATTGATATTGTTCAGAATCCATCATCCTAGGTGTGGAAAACCAGGGTCTAGCTTATGTTTCTTGTAACTGTAAGACACTCTTCATGGACGAGAAACTAAAGTAAATGCCACTCTAACAAACTGTTCCTTGGAAGCATATTTTCTTATTTTCGGGGGGGGGTGGTGATATATTTTTTATTTGCAAGTACTTTTTATTTATTCTTTGTTATTTTCACATCATGTATCTTGATCCCACTCATCTCCCCATCCCTTCATATTCACCCTCTGCTCTTGCAACCTCTCCCCCAAATATAATATAAAATTTAAGAGAGAAAAAAAAATGACAAAAAAGAAAAGAAAAAAATGTCCTGGAAGCTGTAGTGTGACACAGTGAGTTACACAATATACCCATTAGTTCATATATCTTTACTTGAAAGTGTTTATTTCAAAGAGTCATTGGTCTAGTTCAGGCCTCTGGTTTCTGATACGATATCTACACTGGGTCTTCCTTGGGACTCCTTTTGGATAGCCTGTTGTTTCCCTGTGTTGTAGAGATCATGCAGCTTTGCATCTGCAGGATTAGCCCCTTCCTGTACTCCAGCAGATCATAGATGGGGTGGATGTTGGGGTGGACCAACTCATAGCCCTTGTTCTGGGCCTAGGTGGTTGTATGGTTGATAAGCCCACCAGCTGTACCCTATCCTCACCTCCATGGTGAGCTCTCCATTATTGCTCCAGCTAGTTTACCCTGGACATCAAGGAGCAAGGGGTAGGGCCATTTCTCCTGCTTTCATGACTTCACAGCAGGCTCACCCACACCTACATCACCAGGGTCAGCTCTACTGTGTTGCCAGCTAAGGTGCAGGGGCCACTCTCTGGAGTGCTGCAGCTGGTGAGGGTCAGGGTCAGGGATAGCTCTCCTATCTGCTACAGGTGATGAGGAGTGGGGCAGGGGAGGGGTGCTCTTTCCCTCACCCATGCCACAACATGGCAGAGAAGGGAAGCAGGACCAGCTCTCCCACTTGTAGCATGAATCTTAAAAGGTCTTATTAATAAAAAGAAACCCAGTGGTAGTTATTGGGGTGAATGTTGGAAGATCAGAGAAGCAGAACAAGCCACAGCCATCTCACCTTGCCAGTTCCTCAGCTGATCTTGTTTCCTCAGACTGAAAGCCTCTGAATCCTCATCCAAATGAATCTCAGCTGAACTGTTGCTCAAAAGCCTAAAAGCGTAACCAGGCTCTAGTTCCTGGTCCTTACGCCTTATATACCTTTATGCTTCCTGCAATCACTTCCTGGGATTAAAGACGTGTGTCACCATGCCTGGCTCTTTCCATTATGGCCTTGAACTCACAGAGATCCAGACAGATCTCTGCCTTTGGAGTGCTAGGATTAAAGGTGTGTGTGCCACCATTTTCTGGCCTCTATATCTAGTGGCTGTTCTGTTCTCTGAGCCCAGATAAGTTTATTAGAGTGCACAACATTTTGGGGAACACAATATCACCACACCCACTCTCACGCCCTCAGTGCCTCAAACAGGGTCAGCTCCATTGTGCTACCCAGACCAGGTACAGGACCCACTCTCACTAGTGCTGCAGCTGGTGAGAGGCAGGACCAGTTCTCCCTAGCGTTGCAGCCAGTGAGGGGTAGGACCAACTCTGTGCAGCACTATTCTGTCCATCCTCAGTGGTAATAGAAACCACAGACATCAACAGAGACCACAGCTGCAGCATAGCCATGGACCCAGCCATGGGCTTTGGCAGTGGCCCAGGCCCAGACATCACCATGGCCCTGGGTGGTAAGCAAGTCACCTACCTCATCCCACTCCTCATCATCTTTACCTCTTCAGTCTGCCTGTCTGTCTCACTCTCTACCCCATACCCCACAATATTTGTTCACCATAATAGTGCCCGAATATCTGGCACAAAAGGGTACCAGGTATTTTCTCCTTCCTACCACAGCCCAGGAAGGCAGATAGGTCTCCTCCATCTCAGTCTTTATATGGCCTGGAAGCATATTTTCAATGGCAGCCACTTATCATAAAGTGGAAGAATTTTAGTAATTATAGGAAGGGCCATGTATAAAGATGTTACGTTGTTATAATTAAGTCTTGAATTTAGTGTTTTACTGAATTCATGGCTGACCTGAAGACACATGACCATTAGGACATGGGTTAGGGACCTGAAATTCTCAGTTGAAACACAGCAATGTTTAGTTTTCTTCTTTTTCAGAGCAAAATAAAGAGGCAGTGAGTGTTGAAGATGAGTCCTGTGAAATTTTCAACCGAATGAATAGCCACTTTGGCTTAAAATCTGCCACCTTAAAGTCTATGGTGATAAGAACTGTTACCACCACACAAAAGAACAGGGGAATATATATCCTCTGTCTGACTTGTATCTTTTGTCCTATATCATCTATCTCCTCCTTTCCAGCCTGCTTCACTCGCTGAAGATTTTGGAAGCCAACATTCTATTCTTTGCTTCTATAAATTTTATTTTTTAAATGAAGAATAAGGATGAAATAGAACAGTTATGAGCAAAGTTGACAATATATTCACATTTTGCAATATGGGAATTTTTACTTCTATTACCATGATTTATTCCCCAATTTTCATTTTAGAATATTTTATGAAAATGGCTGAGCTGGGCATTGGGGCTACACACTTTTAGTTCCAGCATTAGGGATGCAGAGGCAGGTGGATTTCAGTGAGTTCAAGGCCAATCTAATCTACAAAGTGAGTTCCAGGACAGACAGGGCTAGACAGAAAACCCCTGTCTCAAAAAAAGCAAAAAATCAACCAACTGAACAACAACAAAAGTAAGTAGCCATACCAACAGTCCTTCTATGACCAGAAATTGAAGTGTTTTGGTCATGCCTGGTTTTCATGTACAATTATTGAAGATAATGTCTCCTGTAACTCACAGTAACCTTAAACGATATAACTGCTCTTAATTCTCAGTCCTCCTATCTTCACCACCCAAGTGCTAGGATTGGAAGCCTGTTTCTATCATTCTTTGGGGTAATGGTGAACTTTTAATTGACACGTCTTTATTCTGACAGTTTATTTCTAAAATTTGCAACTGAGACCCAGAACACTTCGCATAGAAAAGTTGTGTGTGTCCTTATAGCTCTTGTTGGTTATATGTTCAATTCAGTTTATTACTGTAAATAAGCTACTCTGAGAATCCTGCCCAGAAAGAGAATGTTGTTGTGTGGTATACAGATATGAGTGTGTGTGTGTGTGTGTGTGTGTGTGTGTGTGTGTGTGTAGCATACACAATGAGGAAATGAAAAAATAATATAACAGAAGAAATATTACTCTCTGAATGATTATGGTGTCCCTGAGAGGCGGTAGAAATGTCAGTAAGTATCAGGATTGGATAGTGAACTCTGGCAAGCCCCAGGAATATAAAATAGAAGTCCAGCTGTATATTTTAAGCTATACCTTGACAAGACCAAGGGTCTATCGGGTGGGAAGTCAATCCGCAGGGACTATTGGTGTTGTGCAACTTAATATTCAGTTGTGCCTTGCTATAAATTCCTTGTGCTCATAATTCTCCTAAAATGTGTATAAGTGTGTGAATCTCTGTTTCAAAGCACCTGGATAGTGAGTAGACAGAGCCTTCTGCCTCTGAGTTCCAGGCTCCCTCTTTAGCATTTGTTTTTGGGTATCTGCCTTTTGCAAATATCCTTCCTGAGCTACTTCCTAAGATAGAGTCAACCCCAAACAAAGCCTTAAAAGACAAGCAAGGAACGGATAGCTACCAGGCCATCTGTTAGACACCTGAAAGTCTCCCCTCCCCCAAACTAAGGTAACCTTTTAGATCAAAAGGGTTTCCTCTCAGCAGGTGCTTCAAGTTGTGATGCATTTTGACTAGCTATCAGTACTCTTCCTCTGCTCTGTCAGGAAACTGGTAGCAGAGGAAAAAAGTGACAGTTTTAACTTTTAGTGACTTTCCCTACCCTATCACCTGTAAGTTTATAGTTGAACACATTTATGATAGACTTGTAATGCCTTTACCTAACCACAGTAAGGATATATTTCTAGTACATAAATTCCTTTTCTGATTTATCCCAATGGCTAACTGACTCCACTCTTATCTCTCACCTTTTGAGTTGCAAATAAAATTACCAAGAAGCCTCAGGGACCCTACAATCTTTTGTTGCATACAAAACATGAGGTGTTGCTGCTTGGTAGAGGATATAGACCAGCCCCAAGAGAAGGAGGGTAGAATTGAGGGGATTAAGAGAATTGGAAATAAGGGGAATAAAAAAAAAAAAACTAAGGGAATTAAGAGAATGGAGAGAGCTGAACTGGTGACTGAATGATGGGGACTGAGGAATAAATGAATTGGACCAAAGAGCTTTGTGTATCTGGATTCATTCCCGCGCCGATGGGAGCTTCTACCCTGGCCCCCTGGAATTGTATACTAGGACTGGACCCTTACATATTATACAAAAGTGAACAATATAGAAGGATAGTCTGGAAGTCATTTGCTAAAGATACTAGGATTTATCCCTCACTGTTCCCTACATGCATACAGTTTGGCTATTTAAAAACTGAAGCCCCATGAATAAAGAGCAAACTTATTTACAAGCTTTGTTATGGTCATTGTATCTTGCCATGGTATCATCTGTGTGGGGTGTGTTGCACTGTGGAATAATAAGATAAGGAAAAAGCTGGGTGTATTAGAAATGAGTCATGCTAGTTACACAGGGCATCACTTGGATTTAAAATAATTCATGATTTATACACAGTAAACCATTACTTCAATATGCATGGGATAGAAACTGAAAATAATTTCAGCATAATTTGAACATAGGTGAATTTTTTTTCTGATTCTAGGAGGAATTTTCTGGTCTCAGATGTCTCTTGCTAAGAAATTGAATCTATAGATTAACTTTGACACAGTTCGCTAGAAGTTCATATATTCTAACTTCTGTAAGTTTGATGATATCAGGTATTTGAGGCTCAAATCAAAAAGAAGGCAAAAAACACAGTAAATGATTATTATGAAGAGTTAGTCTTCTGCTGGCGGAAAGCATATTGTTTTGGCCCCAGGGAAGTTATCAATAACATCCCACACCCCATAGCCCCCCAACCTTGGAGAACACACTCTTACTGGAGTTGGTGAATGGAAAAGTTTTGCATTCTGAATTAGCATCTTCATAAGTGTGTAGTAATGCTCAAGAGATCCACCTGGATGCAGCAAGTCTAGGCCTCATGTGAATATACCATGTTCTTGCTTTCCAGGGCAGACACAGGAGGAAAATATAAATTTATGACATTCCTCTAGCTAAACAAAACCATTTCTCCAGCAAAATTGATAAGAAATAGAAAAGGAACATGAAATGAATTGGTAAGTCTCCATTGGATACTTGTTTAGCAATTGTTCCTAATTAGAATGAACATAGATCCCCTAGTGACATAGGTAGGTTATTTACTATTAGACCCATTGAATCATGAAATATTTAAATATTTTGTTGTAGTATTTATGTCTATGAATTTGACCAGGATTCATTAACTGGATGACTTCAGATCTTAAAGTCTTCCCACCCACTTAAGAACAATAATCTGTAAATATTTCACTGATGCTTGAACACTGTGAACAAGCTTATTCCATGTGAATGAAAGTTTGAAATTACAAAATGAAATTTAAAAAAGAAAGAAAAATGAAATAATCACACATTAAATGGGGCATATCTGAGAAACTTTATTCATTCTTTTCTGAAAACACCTGCAGAAAGAATGCTTAATAGGCAGTTCATTATTTGGATGAGTATTTCATGAGAGAGAGCATACAATTATTTTCTTTCTGAGACTGGGTGATCTCACTTGATAATATACATTTGAAGTCCACCCATTTTTCTTGCAAATTTTGTGATTTCAGCTTTCTTTAGAATGAAATAATGTTCTATTTTATATTTTTTCCATATTTTAGTTATACACTCACATGTTCATAGACAGCTAGGTTGGACAGTCCCTATATCTGATTCCACAACAGATTGTTACCTTACTGTGAGATCAAATTTTTAAACTGTTTTTCAATGTTTGAATATTCCTGTAAGCTGTAGCTCTCTGTAAAACTACTCAAGGAGTGTATTTTATTTTTTGAAGATGAATCTTATTTACCCAAATAATAGGGTCTAAAAACTGTTAGAAATATATTTAAACCTTTCATAATTTTGAAACTTCTAAAAATTACTAGGCATGCTGATTTATTGTTCCAAAATTTCAAAGAATAGCTTGCCAGGAATTTGAAAATACAGATAAATTTGCTCCCAGCCTCAAACTCTGTTACAATTCTAAAATGTACCATCATTGTTAATTCAATGTGCTTCAAATAAAAATATGGTGATATTTTATTTGTACTGAAATGTGATTTTATTTGTATGTTAATAAATAAAGTTGCCTGGGGGTCAGAGCTAATAGCAAGCAGAGCAGAGCTGGGTGTTCAGGGTGCACGCCTTCAATCCCAGCACTTGGTAGGCAGAGCTCGGTAGATCTCTGTGTGGTCAAGGATACAGCCAGCATTGGAGACACACGCCTTTAATCTCACTATCATCCATAGAAGACCTGGAGGTCTGCACAGACAGGCAGTGATGAGGTGGTCATGTGGTTGGGTTTACAACCAATGAGAAGGCAGAACAGAAAGTCTATATAAAGACAAACACAACAGAAAGTAGGTCTCTCTTGGCTGCAGAGGATCGCTGAAGCAGGATGGGTAAGGCTCTTAGCTCTGACCTCTTGGGCTTTTATCTTTACATTGGCTCTGTGTTTCTTATTTAATAAGACGGTTGGTTACATCTACATAAAAACATAGTTTATACTAACAAAAGTCCTATAATCTGTAAAAGAAACATACATGTGTGTGTGTTCAATTAAGGTGAACTAGCACTTTGGCCTCTATTCCTATCTACTTATGTGTAGGTAATTCTTTTCCTATATACAGAATACGGGACATTTACATACAGAATTTTGCTCATTCTTTCATTACACCCTGGATTTGATCAAGTTTCCTGAGTTGATGTATTTGTGCCATTTAGAGTACTTTAAAAAATGAGCCAGATTCTGAGAAGTAAATGCTGATAAGGCTGTCCCTAAGAAATGCACCAGTGACTTGGACTTTTTCTGATTTCATTTAATCTTTCTTTCCTTCCTCAGTCTCTGTCTTCCAACAGCTCATCTCCTAGATAGTGTTCCCTTTTCTCTTGCCTTGTTCATGCTTGTGTTTCTTCTTGTTGTTTTTCCTCTCATTTTATATTCTTTCATTTTTATTTTATGTGTACTTTTTTCTGAGCCAGGTCTTATTACATAGGCCAGGTTAGCATTAGGAGGTTCTGTCTCATTCACCCCAGTGCTGGTATTACAGATGTGTGCCAGTTTTCTCCTAATTTTAGGCGTCCTGGGTCACTTCTTCTTTTTCTCATTATTGCCTTTTAATAACAGAAAACATGGGATATGTTATTACCTTTGCTATTTATAATACCTACTCAATACTATGTAAGATTGGGTGTTTTCATTTAGAGATTATTTCATTTGTGAAATCTGTATGTTGTAGAAAACACAACTACTACTGGGCAGTGGTGGCTCACACCTTTAATCCCAGCACTATGGAGGCAGAGCCAGACAATTCTCTGTGAGTTCAAGGCCAACCTGGTCTACAGAGTGAGATCCACGACAGGCATCAAAACTACACAGAGAAACCCTGTCTCGGAAAACAATAACAAAAGAACACAGCTACTAAACGTAGTATGTTCTACTTGCCAGAATTACTACAGTGCCTGTGATGATGAAGGTTGTTATGGTAGATTGAGTAAAGCTGAGCATCAGCCATTTGATGATTGCAATGATGTAGAAGCTGCTTTGGATGGCAAAGTTTATTTTCCTTTACATTGGTTTTATACATTATAATTGCATGACCCTTTCACTCTAATGAAGTTACTTTTGCTTCTAATAAAAATCCCTTAGTTTCATGAAACAATAAAGAATTGATAGAATATTTATTATATAATAATTCTAATACATATAAGGGGATATAGAAATTTAGCTGTGCTCCTGAATGATCACAGTGTTTCATAGAATGTGTAGGCTCTAAAATTTTATCTAGAGAAAAAAAATAATTACACACACACACACACACACACACACACACACACACACACAAACACTGTAAGAACTGAGAAAGAAATAGCATCCACAGATAGGTTTCCTGTAACTCAAAAGCTAGGGCATAGCACATTACTGACTCTGTTGCCCTGAAGATGGTACAATCAACTCACAACTAGAAATGAATGCTCACTGCATGGTGGTTTCTGAGTCTGTTAATGAACTTACTTACAGAAAACACAATAGATACAGTCTTTTCTCTACTACATGGAATGTTTTCCGAAGTGTTTTATAATATATAATGATAATGAAGATTAAAATGGCATAATTTATAAACTAAATGGATATAAAGAACAAAAGAAAACACAGAAAGAGCAGCTATTTACTATATTAGTGATAGCAATACTGTTTTAGAAGTAGATTAGGTAATTTGACTCACAGGAGATTATTCATAGAATTTATTCTAAAATTCTATTTTAAGGTTTTCTTTCAGGAATACTAAAGTCAAATTAATTAATCTCTGTGTTTGTACATCTACACACATATACTAATTAACAAAGGCATTGAAGTATTATTAAAATAACAGATAATTAAAATCACAGATTCTTATATAGTCATAGTGACTGCTATTTGAACAAATATTAAGATTTTTTGAATCTATGTTATTAATCAGCAATTCAATATTTCTAGATAAATTGCACAGTTAAAAGAATAAAATAGTGCTAATAAATTATGCATCTGAGAGCTACTGAAGAAATCAACACTTACATTCTGGTGTTAATGACTAAAAATATTTGTTTTTTAATCTGTGCTACAAACTGTCCCTTCATCCCACCTGGGGGCCTTTGTTCATGGTGCTCCTCTCATGGGAATAGTCCCTCATTTCTCTTCACCACAAACTTGCGTGGAGCCTTAAGTCATTTTCCCTTTACATTTCTTTATTTCATTTATTAATGATGACCTGAAGTTTATTAGTTTTCTCTCTTCTAAAGAAACAGGTTCACAGCTAAAAAGATTGTGAAGCACTTATCTGCATAACTCCTCAAGGAAAGTTAGGACAGAAATAGACAACAAAGAAAACATTAAAAATATAAGTTGAAATTATTCTCAACTTCATTAAAATAGTCACGTTAAGTGCTGCTTTGGAGCTGGAGAGATTGCTTAGCAGCTAAAAGTATTTGCTGATCTTGCAGAAGACCCAGGTTCAGTTTCAGCCCTCAGATGGATACTCATAATCTTCTGTGACTCCAGTCTGGGCTTCCCACTACCTCTTTTGGCTTCTGAAGTCAATGCACACATGTAGAGGACATATATAGATGCAGGCAAAACACTCACACTCATACAATAAAAATAAAATGAAAATGTATTTCCTCGGTGACACACACATATTTGCCCTTGCCACTGAAATGACTATTTATTTATTTCTTTTTAGGTCCCTGCTCCTTGCTTTGAGAACAACAATAATGTTTATTTGTGTCTTTATATATTGGAAGTATATAGTTTCTTTAGAATGTATGGTAGATTATAGCTAAGAGTTTGCCTTGAGTATTTGGAAAGATTTGGATCTTGGATTTTTTAATAGTTTTGTGACTGTAAAGACTCTGGGGGATCATGGAGATGTACTTAATGCATAAGAGATTAATATGAGCTGGGATAATGTAGCAAGTGGAATGTTACATTTTATTTTATTTATTTTTATTAAGAGATTTTTCTATTCATTTTACATACCAGCCACAGATTCTCCTGCCCACCAGCCTTCCCCCCCCCCCCCCCCCCATTCCCACCCCCTCCAAGGCAGGATCTTCCATGGGAAGTCAGCATTTTCTTAATTCATTCTTCAGTCGAGGGGCTTCTAGGTTGTTTCCAGGTTCTGGCTATTACAAATAATGCTGCTATGAACATAGTTGAGCATGTGTCCTTGTGGTATGATTGAGCATTCCTTGGGTATATGCCCAAGAGTGGTATAGCTAGGTCTTGAGGAAGAATGATTCCCAATTTTCTGAGAAACCACCATACTGATTTAAAAAGTGGTTGTACAAGTATTTGGTGTTCTGTAAGCTTCTTGTTCCTTCATAGGCATTTCCTTCAAGTCAGGAAAATTTTCTTCTATGATTTTGCTTGCATCTATAGTTCCTGTTCGTTTACTCAGAATTTCCATTTCCAGCCTTCCCTCAGTTCGCGTCTTCTTTATTGCCTCTATTTCAGTTTTCAAATCTTAGACTTTTTCATTCACCTGTTTATTTGTTTTTTCTTGGCTTTCTTTAAGAGATTTATTGATTTCTTCCAATTTTTTGTTTGTCTTTTCTTTGAACTCTTTAAAGGTAGCTTTTATTTCCTCTTTAAGGTTTCTATCATCTTCTTAAAGTCATTTTAAGGTTTATTTCTTCTGCTTCTTCTGCTTTGGGATGTTCAGGTCTTGCTGGTGTGGCATCACTAGGTTCTGATGGTGCCATATTGGTCTTACATTGTTGACTGTATTTTTGCACTGTCATCTACCCATCTCTTCCTCCACTCTGTGCAAGTGCTGTCTGTGTCTGAGGGAGCCTCTTTTGGTCCAACTGATACTCTTGGTCTAATGGGAGCTCTTGGTCTAATCTGGGCTCTTGGTCCAATTGGTGCTGATGGGTTCTATGCCTCAGGGGCAGATCATAGTCCAATGGGCACCAGTGGGCTCTGCCTCAGGGACCAGCTCTTCCCATTTGGTGCAGGGTAGGGCCTGTTTTCTGTTCCCCATTGGTGAAGGGTGGGCTTATATCTCTGGTTATCACTGGTGTCACAGGGGGCTGTTTTCTTGGCGAAGGGGCGGGAAGAGACAGCTGGCTGGTCCCTGGGGCACCAGTAGCTTGGGAGAGAGGTATAGGTTGTACCCCTGAGGCCTAGGGGCTAGGAATCTTGTCTGCCCAGTCCAGAGATGGGGCCTTACCTCAAATGTTATATTTTAAAAGAATATAATTGCATGCAAAGTTGACAAGGGTTGCAGTTATGATGATTAATATTCTTGGGGACAACAGTTTGGTAATTGAAAGCATATACTGAGTCTTATGCCATGGTCTAAGAAAACTTTAATTTAAAAACAATATTTTTGCCTATGTATACCTTAGGGTTAACATCATTATTTTCAATAATAGGAATTGGATCAAAGTCCTCACAAAGCTAGACAACCCTGTACTCCTGAGCTACATCATATGTCAAGAAGGCACCATCTATGCCGATAGATTTCACTGGGCACTAGTTCTGTTGGTGCTATAACATTTCACTTCCTAGCTCCAGTAACTGTGAGGAATAAAGTTTTGTTTATAATTACCCAATATAATTTTGTAGCAATAGGAAAAGCCCAAACCACATACTTAATTATTCTAATACCTCATATCAAATTTGACATGAATTTCTCTTTGTCTGAGAATCATATATAACCATAATAGAAGGCCAGAACAATGGATCAGCATGTATTAGCAATTAATACCATGCTACTATGATTTCCTGATGATGGTGAACCGTATCCCCCTCAAACTTTCAGAGAAAATAAATACATCTTTCTTAAATTGCCTTTTTAAAATTATTTTGTCACAGCATAGAGAAAATATAATACACACATCTATCTGATCCCTAGTTAGACCCTAATATGGCAGCCATGACCATACTGTCATTAGGAGAAGCTTGTTTTGCCTATGGCAAAAACGCTCTGACAGAGCCCTCTCATCAAAAGTCCACTATGATTTTCATCTGTGACATCTCCTCTTCCTACTGTCTGGATCCCGTCTTCACTCAGTTCCAGCCTACAGTTGTATGTACATTCAGTAGATACTTTTTGATATAAATATACACCTGGCTATCACTTTCACCTCTCCAAGTCTTTGTGGAAACATGAAATCCTCTAGTACATTTACCCAGAGCACCAGTCTAAATTGCAGACTACTCCTCAGCCCAAGTGATTCTGACCACCACTCACCATTTGCTGTTTGTATATTGCACATACAAAATTTCTAAGAAAATATTTATCAACTTACTTGTAGATATAGTATTTATTTTTAAAATCTATTTATTTATTTATTTTATTAAGAAAAAATTTTCATTCATTTTACATACCAAGCAAAGAATCCCCTCTTCCCTCCTCTCACCCCCCAGCCTCCCCCTCCCAACACACTCCCGACTCCCACCCACAAGAAGGCAAAGATTCCCATGGGGAGGTACATCCAGTAAAAGCAAGTCCAAGCCCTTCCTTCTGCCTCAAGGCTGCACAATTTGTCCCATCATAGGTAGTGGGCTCCTAAAAGCCTGCTCATGCACCAGAGATGGATTCTGATCCTACTGCCAGGGGTCTCCCAAGCAGATCAAGATACACAACTGTCTCACCATGCAAAGGGCCTAGTCCAGACCCAGGTAGGCTCCACAGCCATTGATCCAATTTTCATAATTTCACACTAGTTTGGTTTGGTCATCTCTGCATGTTTCTCCAGCATGATCCTGATACACTTGCTCACAGAATCCCTTTTCTCTCTCTGACTGGACTCTGGAAGCTTGCCCTAGTGTTTGGCCATGGATCTCTGCATCTGTTTCCATCAGTTACTGGAGAAAAGCTCTGTGATGACAGTTAGGTTATTGACCGGGCTGATCAATGGGGTAAGCCAGTTCAATTCAGGCATCTTCTCCACTATTTCTAGTAGCCCAAGCTGGAGTCATCCTTGGGGATTCCTGGGAACTTCCCTAGCACTGGGTTTCTCTCTATCCCCATGATGTCTCCCTCTATTATGCTATCTCTTTCATTGCTTTCCCCCTCCATCCTTGTTCCAGCTCAACCATCCCATTCCCTTATGTTCTCATCACCTATACCCTACCCTCCATTGCTCACCCCTCATCTCCAGTTTACTCGTGGAGATATCATCTATTTCCCCTTCCCAGGGTGATTCATGCATCCCTCTTTGAGTCTTCCTTGTTAGTTAGCTTTTCTGGAGTTGTGTGTTGTTGTCTGATTATCCTTTGCTTTACATCTGGTATCCACTTAGGAGTCGGTACATACCATGTTTGTCCTTCTAAGTCTGGGTTACCTCACTCAGGATGATATTTTCTAGTTCCATCCATTTGCTGCAAATTTTATGATGTCATTGTTTTTCTCTCCTGAGTAGTGCTTCATTGTATATATGTACCACGTTTTCTTAATCCATTCTTCAGTTGAGGGCATCTAGGTTGTTTTCAGGTTCTGGCTATTATGAATAATGCTGCTATAAACTTGAAACTGAATGTACTACATACCCAAACTTATGGGACACTATGAAAGCAGTGCTAAGAGGAATATTCATAGCTTAAGTGCCCACATAAAGAAGTTGGCAATCTCACACTAGTAACTCAACAGCACACCTAAAAGCTCTAGAATAAGAAAAATCAAAGTCATCCGGGAGGAATAGATGCCAGGAAATAATCAAATTGAGAGCCTAAATCAATGAAATAGAAACAAAGAGAACTATACAAAGAATCAGTGAAACAAAGGGTTGGTTCTTTGAGAAAATCACAAAATAGACAAGCCCTTGTCCATACTAACCAAAAGGCAGGGAGAGAGCATCCAAATTAACAAAATAAGAAATGAAAAGGAGCAGCATAATAACTGACATTGAGGAAATCCAGAGAATCATCAGGTCACACTTCAAAAACCTGTAGTTCACAAAATTGGATAATCTAAAAGAAAATGGGCAATTTTCTGGCTAGGTAACAAATACCAAAGTTAAATCAAGACCAGATAAACAATTTAAATAGACCAATAACCACTAAGCAAATAGAAACAGTCATTAAAAGCCTCTCAACCAAAAAAAAAAAAAAAAAAAAAAAGCCCAGGACCAGATGGTTTCAATGCAGAATTCTACCAGATTTTCAAAGAAGAGTTAATACCAATACTCTTCAAATTGTTCCACACAATAGAAACAGAAGGAATACTACCAAATTCCTTTTATGAGACTACAGTTACTCTGATTCCCAAGCCACACAAAGATACAACAAAGAAAGAGATTTACAGAATAATCTCCTCCATGAACACTGATGCAAAAATACACAATAAAATATTGCAAACAGACTCGAAGAACACATCAAAACAATTATCCACCATGATCAAGTAGGCTTCATCCCAGAGATGCAAGGGTGGTTGGTTCAGTATAGGAAATTCTGTCAATGTAATACACCATATAAACAAACTGAAAGAAAAAAAAAACCACATGTTCATTTCATTAGATGCTGAAAAGGCCTTTGACAAAATCCAACACACTTTCATGATGAAGGTCTTGGAGAGATCACGAATACAGGGGACATACCTAAACATGATAAAGGCAATTTACAGGAAGCCAACTGTCAACATCAAATTAAGTGGAGAGAAACTCAAAGCAATCCCATTAAAGTCAGGAACAAGACAAGGCTGTCCGCTCTTCCCATATTTATTCAATATAATACTTGAAATTCTAGGTAGAGCAATAAGACAACAAAAGGAGATCAAGGGGATACAAATTGGAAAGAAAGAAGTCAAACTTTCAGCCGGGCGGTGGTGGCGCACGCCTTTCATCCCAGCACTCGGGAGGCAGAGGCAGGCGGATCTCTGTGAGTTTGAGGCCAGCCTGGGCTACCAAGTGAGTTCCAGGAAAGGCGCAAAGCTACACACAGAAACCCTGTCTCGAAAAACCAAAAAAAAAAAAAAAAAAAGTCAAACTTTCACTATTTGAGGATGATATGATAGTATATATAAGTGACCCCAAAAATTCTACCAGGGAACTCCTACAACTGATAAACTCCTTCAGTAATGTGACAGGATACAAGATTAACTCAAAAAAAAAAAATCAGTAGCCCTCCTATATACAAATGATAAAAGGGCTGCGAAAGAAATCAGAGAAACATCACCCTTTACAATAGCCGCAAATAATATAAAATACCTTGGGGTAACTCTAACTAAGCAAGTGAAAGGCCTGTATGACAAGTCTCTGAAGAAAGAAATTGAAGAAGATATCAGAAAAATGGAAAGATCCCCTATGTTCACTGATAGGTAGGATTAACATAGTAAAAATGGCAATCTTACCAAAAGCAATCTACAGATTAAATGTAATCCACATCAAAATTCCAATAAAATTCTTCACAGACCTGGAAAGGACAATACTCAACTTCATATGAAAAAAAAAAAAAAAAAAAAAACCAGGATAGCCAAAAGAATCCTGTACAACAAAGCCGCCTCTGGAGGCATCACAATCCCTGACTTCAAGCTCTACTATAGAACTATAGTAATAAAAACATCTTGGTATTGGCATTAAAAACTGACATGTGGCCCAATGGAACCGAACTGAAAACCCTGACACTAGTCCACATATGTATGAACACCTGATTTTTGACAAAGAAGCCAATACTGTACAATGGAAAAAAGAAAGCATCTTCAACAAATGGTGCTGGCATAACTGGATGTCAACATGTAGAAGATTGCAAATAGATCCATATATATCCCAATACACAAAATTCAAGTCCAAGTGCATCTAAGACCTCAATATAAAATCAGTTACACTGAACCTGATAGAAGAGAAAGTGGGAAATAGTCTTGAATGCATTGGCACAGGAGACCATTTCCTAAATATAACTCCAATAGCACAGACACTGAGAACAACAATTAATAAATGGGACCACCAGAAACTGAGAAGCTTCTTTAAGGCAAAGGACACAGTAAATAAGCCAAAATGACAGCCTATAGAACGGGAAAAGATTTTCACAAACTCCACATCTGGCAGAGGGCTGATCTACAAAATTTATAAAGATCTCAAGAAACTAAACATCAAAGTAACAAACAATCCAATTTAAAAATGGGTCATAAATCCCTTGGATACAGAAGATGGTTGTTTGGCTCGAACTGTTTCTGGGGCACCCAGGCAGGGGGATCGGGATCTGTCCCTGGTCTATAGGCAGGCTTCTGGGGATTCCGTGCCTATGGTGTGATGCCTTGCACAGCCTTGGTGCAGTGGGAGGGAGCTTGGACCTGCCTAGGCTCAGTGTGCTGAGCTCTGCTGACTCCCCATGGGAGACCTCAATTTGGGGGATGTGGGGATGCGGGGTGGCTTGGGAAGGAGGGTTGGGGGTGGGAGGAAGGAGGAAGGAGGAGCTGTGGATGGTGAGTGGAGTGAGTCTAAAATTTCTTAATAAAGAAAAATGAGAAAAAAAAATGGGCCATAGAGCTAAACAGAGTATTCTCAAAGGAAGAATGTCAAATGGCTGAAAGACATTTAAGGAATTGCTCAGCATCCTTAATCATCAGGGAGATGCAAATCAAAAGGACTCTGAGGTATCATCTTACACCTGTCAGAATGGCTAAGATCAAAAGCACTGCAGATAGCTTATGTTGGAGAGGATGTGGAACAAGGGGAACACTCCACTACTGTTGGTGGGAGTGCAAACTGGTACAGCCACTTTGGAAGTCAGTATGGCAGTTTCTCAGAAAATTGGGAACCAATCTACCTGGAGACACAGCTATACTGCTATTGGGCTTAAACCCAAAGAATGCTCAATTATACTACAAGGACACATGCTCAATTATTTTCAATATTTCTTAGAGAAAATTCAGATCACCAGGCAAGAAAAATTATGCCTTATATACTGTGTTATCTCAGGTGCTGTGGTTGGCACAAAATAATTGCTTCAGTCATATTTGTTGGAACAATGTATAAATGTATAGAACATTTATAGAAACAAATAATGGAAAAACTTAGTATTGTCATATCTAGGTTATGGATGGTAAAATTAAAATAAAGTAAAGTGAACCTGTAGTAGACTTTGGGCCATTCAATTGTTTGAAGAACTTTTAAAATAATTCCAGAACATCTTATTATATTAATTAGCTGCATATTTTAAAAATATTGCAAAAAATTAAAATATTGATTCTACAATGAAATTGAAAAAAAATACCTTCGGTAAAATGATCATTCTTTTATTACTAGAGTCTAATAAAATGGTTTAGGAAACCCTATTAATCCTTGAGGATAAACATTTTTGTAGTATTCAAGGAATTTTTTTTCTGTTTGCTCTTTACTTTGTAATTTTAATGAAGTATTTTGTGGTAGCAAGACATAAAATGTTTCTATTTACTGTAATTAATTATAGTGAATACTTCAACCTTTTTATGAATACTTTGTATTAGGTTCTTTGAAATCACCCTGCCTATGTTGGGTGGATAAAAGTTACACCTTCTGTATTCAGTCTTATTATCAGATTGTAACATAGGCCAATGCTGTCATGTGTATCCTGAAAAGATTTGGAAATTGGGGCTGTGGAAGCCATCTTCCTGATATCCCTGTTATGAATGAATATGAATAAGACCAAGTGATGATTGCTATTTTATTTACGTATGCCTGAGGTTCTATAGCTGCAAATTAATAGGTGAAATATTCTCATGTATATCTTTAAACTCCAGTTCAATATTGGTTTATTGAAAACCAACAGTAATTGATATAAATATAAATCTTTCTAGTATTGCATTCTCTAATGGCAGCTGTGCCTTTAGCCTTAATAATAATTTGTTGTCTTAATGATAGTTTGTTGGGAAATCATGTCAGTCATCAGAACACTTTAAATTTTACAAAATCAGTCCTTTATGATAATGAAAACTTTATAGTTAACATACAACTTATGAAGATTTCCTGCTTATGACATTTTGTGTTAAAGTGTTTCTGAAGGATTATCTAACTGAAAATTCTATGTATCTCTCAAAACCTTTTGAATGTGTTGAAAACTAATGAAGTTATTCATGTTGCTATCAGGCTAAATTTCTATGGGCTTCTTTATTTGTTGTTCTCAAGCAACCACAGTTAACATCAGAAATTACAATTGCTAAATGATATTACAAGGAACACTAATCCTATATTCAATTAGTATAATTTCATTTTTGTCAGGATTTAGAAGCAGAGGAAAGAAAAATATGTGGTAGCATATGCTAATTAACTCACCATAGCCATTTTTAATATGCATATATATTAGTTTGAATCTGAAAATGTCCCCAGAAGTTTCATAATGTTAAATACTAGCTGTGGTCACTGAGCTTTTGAAAGGCTATTGGATCCTAATTAATTCACAGATGAATTCATATGCTGAATAGCTCTGAGAGTGTGAGGCCCCATTGATAGAAGTAGGTCATTAGGTCATGCCTTTAAGGACTGTGTCTCTCCTCAGATCTTTTCTTCACTCTCTACTACCACTTTATGTAAGCTACTGTTGTCACCCACACACTCCATATCATGATATCCAGCACCACAGTGCCCAGATTCAGAAGCAGGAGATTCACTGACAATGAATTGAAGCCTCTTAAACTATGGAACTAATAATTGTTCACCCTTAGATTTTCCCCCACAGGTTTTAGCTACACTGATGAAAACCTAATCAACTTAATCCCCACAATTCAAGGAAATATGCTATTCATGATAAAGATACACAGTTTGTATTTCTCAATTAAATGGAAACAAAACCTAATTAAACAGAATGAAATATCCTTGACATAGATAGTCTTATATAGTGTTAGATGTTAGGATGCAATCAAGGACAATTGAAATCTCAGCACTGGAGAAGTATTGGAAAATATTTAATTAAGGACACAAAAAAGTTTTAAAACTATAGGATAGATGGTAAAGAATAGCAATATAGAAGAAAGTTGTAAATACATCAATGAGGGAACATATTTCATTCAATGATTATGAAGTAAATACATTCACTCATGGCCGCAATATATCTGGGAATAAAATCATTCTTGGAGGAAATGTACTGCTTGAGCATTCTAACTTCCATTTGTAATTGCTGGAATCTAACCCAAACTAACACAAAAATCACATAAGTTAAAATCATTTGGCATTGTACACTGATAACATGAGATAAGCTTACATGTTCAATTCAGAATTATGATATTTCTGAATGTTATTTTATAAGTAGAGATCAGCAAAGTTAGAGTGAATGCTGATGATGAGCTAAGCAATTAGGAAAATGAGATATGTTAACAAACAAAGTCACATTTGTTCTTTCTGTCTCTGATTCTCACTCTCTTTTTCTCTTACTGTGTGTGTATGCAGAAAATATATAGTATAAAACCAACCTTCTCATCTAGTGTTTAGTCCTGACCTGGAATGGAGATAAAAATCAGGGAAGCTGTGGTGCTTCCATGCATAGAGAACTGGTGCTAAGGGCAGGACAGAAAACAGAGGTGAGTTAAATTTTAATGAGCAGTATTGTGGTGGTTTGAACAAGAATGGCCCCATAGGCTCATATTTTTAACTGTTTGGTTCCCAGTTGGACTCTTTGGAAAAGGGTTGGGAAGTGTGGAGGAGACATATCACTGGGGATGGGTTTTGAGTTTTCAAAAGCCCATGCCAGGCTCTGTTTTCCCCTATGCTTCCAACTTTCAGATTAAATGGAAGCTCTTAGCTACTGCTCTTGTGCCATGCTTTCCTGCCAGTTGCCATGCTCCCCACCATGATGGGCATGGACTCATCTTCTCATCTCAAAGAAAGACCCCAATTAAATTATTTCCTTTTTAAGTTGCCTTGAGCATAATGTCTCTTCACAGAAACAGGAAAGTAGCTAAAACAAATAAGTAATCATCAGCTATGGTCATATTATTTTACTTTCAGACCTGAAAGTGTTTAGAGAAAAACAATAAAAGTAGTTGTTGATGCTGCCATGGGGTACTTCATGCCTTAGACAACAACTTTCTGCAAAGGACTCTAATCACTGATAAAACAATGAAAAGAATTGACAAATAGGATTGTGCAAAATCCAATTTTTCTAATAAACAGTAAAGATAATGGGAGAAAGCCTTGCTAGTTACATTTATTGAAAATAAATAAATAAACCAATGAATGAATAAATAAATAAATACCAAGAAATAAAATACAGAATCCATATGGGAGAAAATGAATGAGCAGGCAATTCTCAAAAGATTAAGTACAAATGGCTGATAATCCATGAAAGCATTTAATATCACTAGCTATATTACATAACTTTCTCATTGTTGTGGTCAATAAAAGAAACAGTTTAAAGTAAGAGGTGTTAATTCTGGCTTATATTTGACAAGGCCATTTCTTCATGGCTGGGAAGATGGGCAGCTGCTGGGATAAGCATCAGGAGCAGGAGACCTGCTGATCACAAATGTCCTTAGTTGACAGACAGTAAACAGGAAGCAATGCTGGGCTTTAGCCCTCAAGTAATTCTCTCCTCTACTCATCTACTTGTCCCACATGGCTCCAACCCTTACAGTATCACAACCTTCTCAAGCAGTGCCACCTAAGTGTTCAAACACATCATCCTAAGGGAAATATTTCATGTTCAAATCACACTAGCCATCAGGAAAATGGAAATTTAACATGGATCAAAATTCCTTCTTACCCCAATTGGAATGACAGTCATTAAGCAAACAAATGGCAAATACTCCTGAGGATGAAGGAAAAAAATGGACAATGGTGGATGAAATGAACTTAAATGAACTCATCTAGTATATAAATTAGCATGGATATTCCTCAAAAACCAAATATATGATGTTTCTGTCCTAAGTGTTAGTCTGAAAGATTCTAGGTCTATAGAGATACTTCTGCAAAGTCAATGTTTATTACAGCACTCTTCCCAATACAAAGTTATTGGATCAAACTAACTGTCTATCAAGAGAATGTGATAGATGCATATACTGGAGTTATATTTAGCCACAAAGAACAAAGCTATGTCAACTACTGGAAATAAATAAAACTGGAGATTATCATATTAACACAAATGAAATAATACATAGAAAGACAATATTGTATGTTTTCTCTGGTATATGAATTTAACATAGATATATAAGTCATGGATGTATATATGTCAGGAAGGTTGAAGTGGAAGAGTCTAGACGCATGGAGGAGAACAATGGGAGGAGAAGCTAGAAAAAATAGAGAGAATAGTAGGTAATATAAGAAACTTGGCCAAAATACCTGCACTTATATGAAAATGCCCTTATACAGCACAGTAATTGTATATATACATAGTGATATGTGCCAATTAAATCGTAGAATCAATGCAAATAACTTTATAGAACAGAGAGCTACCATTTATATTATTATTTCTTTCTCACTTTGTATTTATGTTTCATAAATGAAAATGGCCATATCTATAGCCCTTCTATCCCCAGAAATTCAATATTTCACTGGTGAAGCATTATCTTTATCTGGCCCCAGGGAAGTTCCCACCCTAGA
Organism: Peromyscus aztecus; assembly: GCA_902168405.1. Lineage (NCBI taxonomy): Eukaryota > Metazoa > Chordata > Mammalia > Rodentia > Cricetidae > Peromyscus > Peromyscus aztecus. Next base: position 40,557 of record CABHPQ010152472.1, read on the forward strand.
GAATACACTGTTATTACAGTTGGTGCATGAAAATGCATTAAATCTGAATTAGTATCTTCATCAGTGTAGAACCAGCCTCAAGGGATGAATCTGGGATGAGGCAAGTCTGCCTCAAGCAAGCGCCCTGTGTTCTTACAGCCCTAGATGGTACCCAGAGAAGAACAGATATTTATATTTCTCTGGAGAAGCTGAATGAAATATTCTACTTTCATTCACAAACACAATCGTCTGAAAATAGGAAGAAAACATGAAATGAATTGGTAAGTCTCCCTTTGGCTTCCTCTTTAGCAATTGTTCTTCATTCAAAAGACAGAAGATCACTTGGTGACCTGGAAAGGTCATCTCTCTATTAGACTCTGAGTATCTTAAAGTTCCTCCTTTCATTCTTTCTATGCAAAATAAAAGTTCTAGGTCTATGCATTTGATGAAAATTGGATAACTGGGTGAACTCCCTCATTTATATTCCTGGAAGCTTTCCACATGGTTAGAAAAAATAAACTGGGATAATTCACTGGTTTTTAGCTTCTTTGAAGAAGTTTGTTTCATGTGAATGAAACATGGATGAATTCCAGAAGATCACAGGTTACCCTATAACGTGTATGAAAATCTTGACCTGCTCCCCATTTCTAAATAGCTGTCAAAACAATCATCTAATTACAGGATTAAGGTTTCATATATGGGTCTCATCATTTTATGGCATTAGAGCATATAGACTACTTTAAAAATATGGTGAGTGCCCTCTCCTTGAGTTGTTGCTCTAGGGTATTGCAGAGTTTTCTGTAAAAGACAGGACTACTGCCTTCAAGAGCTCACAGCAGCTGTTATTGCTAGTTCAAGATCAATTTAGCATTCTAACATGGAGTGTGAAGGTGTTCATGAGCCCCTACCCTTAACTAAGGAGCTATGGGCAGTTGATGGCTTCCAGGAAAGGGGCAGTCTATTTTCTTTAACTGTGTGGCTTGTAGAAGGTCAAACAAGCTCTGATGAATGGCATTACAACTAGAACTGTATGGCAGTGCAAACTGGATTAGTGGGTTATAAAATTTAGAAAAAGAAGACATGAAGTTGGGGTGGTTGTGTAGGAAGATGGGGACATACCTTGGAGAAGTTAAGGGGAGGAGTTGAATATGATCAATATATAAAATTATCAAATAATTAATATTTATTAAAATATGACATTTTGTTAAATTGAATTCCTTGAATAAAGAATAAAAATTGCTACCCAGAGGGAGATGCTTACCATTGAAGCTTTTTCTTTCAAGTTTCACTTTAATTGTTTTTTGTCTTTAACAGTACCTGTCTTTGTGTACTTTGTTTTTCTTTTTTCTAATCTTGACTTACCTTTCTGTTTCTCCAATAGTTTTGCTTATGTTCTATTTCTCATATCTTAAAATCCTTTAGTTTTTGTTAGTTAGTAAGTTAGTTAGTTAGTTAGTTAGTTTCTTTATTTTGAATCAGGGCCTCACTATTTATCCAGGCTGCTCTCAAGCTTGCAAACCTCCTGCCTTGGTCACCCGAGTGTGAGGAATTCAGACATGAGTCGCCATTCCCAGTTTTCACTTTATTTTATGTCTAAAATGTCATTTCTCCTTTTTCCCATTATTGGCTTCTGCTCCCTGATTAAGAAAATGAAACATTGTTTTCCTTGACATTTGTAATACTAGTCAATATTATGTATGAATGACTGTTTTAATCTAGGAAACCTTCATTACTAAGATTTTCCTATGTGTTAAAACACAACTTCAAATGTAATCATTTCTATACACAAGAATGGCTACAGAGAAGGATGGTGGCAATGGTTGTGCAGAATGAGTGATGCCTCCAGTGTTCTCACTTTTAGGATGATAGTTATGCCATCACTGTTTTGAATACACTACTTTTTCTGTATGCCTTGACTTTTAAAATTGCAACCTTATCACATTTTTTTTTCTGTCAAATTCTAGTGAAGTTACTCCTTCTTCTTCTATTTGCTAGGCTAGCCCCTTATTTTTAGAGAAAAGAAACTTAAGCAAGTATTTGTATCAAGGGAATATTTTACCATTTTAGTGATAAATTTAAGTGTATAGTTGGAAGGTCAGAATACACTGGAGACTGTCTGGATACTCAGATTTTATACAAAGAAAAAAATCACAGAGAGAGAGAGAGAGAGAGAGAGAGAGAGAGAGAGAGAGAGAGAGA
>CABHPQ010152472.1:42744-56532 GCA_902168405.1 Peromyscus aztecus
AGAGAGAGAGAGAGAGAGAGAGAGAGAGAGAGAGAGAGAGAGAGAGAAATGTGAGAGAGCACCAACAAACAAAATTCATGAAATTTAAATCCAACTACAGCACCCGGTAGCACTGTTATCTTAAAGACAGTAGAAACAATTCATTATGAAGAAAAATGTTAATACTTTATATTGTTTTCATAGCATATAAACAAACTTAAAGAAAAGTATTTTGCATAGTCTTTTATTTAATAATTCAAATGTTCTCTGAAAACAATGCAATTGTGTTACACTTATAGTATAATGAAGTTACAATAACAAAATTTTCCTGGGTGGTGGTGGTGCACACCTTTAATCCCAGCACTTGGGAGGCAGAGGAAGGTGGATCTCCATGAGTTAGAGAACAGCTTCATCTACAGAGGGAGTTCTAGGACAGCTAGGGCTGTTACACAGTGAAATTCTGTCTTGAAAAACAAAAAACAAATAAACAAACCAAAAAGATAAAATTTTAAAGATCAGAAATAAGTTTAAAGAAATATAAAATATAGACCCAAGGAAATTCATACATTAATGATAAGAATAAAGACTTGGGAGACCAAATCAGCACTTACAAGTAAAATGCACATATAGTTGGTTCTGTAGTTCTGTCATGAAAATTGTCTTACAGAAATACTCCACATAATTAATAAGTCTGTATACATGGACATGCAGTCCATTCATGCAAACAACTATGGGAAAATTGTTAAAAAGACAGAAAATTATGATGACAAATGTTTATATATTATCAAGGAATGATGTCTGTCCTGATAAACTCTTTATGAAATTATATATAGAACTCATTTGCATATGTATTGTGACTTACTGTGTTAGCATTAAGCTATAAAATGTACCCTCAAAATTTATGAATAAATGTACATTTTTAAAGAATAAATTAGTGCCAGTGAGTCATGTAACTGAGATGAAATGCAGAAGTCGCCTTAGATCCTGGTGTTCATTAGTCCAAAACTTTGTTCTCTGAACGCTGCCTTAAAAAGTCCTTTTTCCCTTACTCTGGGCCTTTGTTCATGCTACTCCCTCTGTTAGAACTCACCTCAAGCCTTCTTTTCTTTACCTTTTAAGTCTTAAGTCACTGTTTTTTCCTACATTCTTTCAGTTTTACTTTTATTGGCATTATTTTAATTTTTGAGTTTTGCTCTCACAGACATGGATGGTGTCTAAAAAGCTTGTGAACTGAAACAGTTCTTACTTGAATAAATATTTCCACAGAGTAGATTGACCAAACTTAGAGAGTTGGGTTATTTTGCTTAGCTTCACTGGAATAGCCTGTATCAAGAGAAAATCTATTATTTTTATATTTTATTTTATTTATTGTTCTCTAATAAATTACATTCCAACTGCAGTTTTCCTTCCCTTCTCTCCTCTAATTCTCTATCCCTACCTCCTCTCTCTCCAGATCCATTCCTTGTCTGTTTCCTGCCCCCCCAAAAAGGCAGGCCTCCTACAGGTATCAACCAAACATGGCATATTATGTTGCAATATGACTAGGCACATCTCCTCATATTAAGGCTAGGTGAGCAACCACAAAAGGAGGAAAAGGATCCCTAAATCAGGCAAAAACATCAGAGACAGTCTCTTCTCCCCATTGTAAGGTGTCCCACAAGAACACCAAGCTACACAACCATGAAATATATGCAGAGGGCCTAGGCCAGACCCCTGTGGGCTTCTTTATTATTTCTTCAGTCTCTGTGAGTCCCTGTGAGCCCAGGTTAGTTGATTCTGTAGGCCGTTTAATTGTGGTGTCCTTGACCCCTCTGTCTTCTACAATCCTTCCTCCCCCTCTCCTACAGGATTCTCTGAGCTCCAAACTCTGCCTAATGTTTGGTTGTAGGTCTCTGTATCTAGCCCCATCAGTTGCTGGATGAAACATCTCTGCTTTCTCATGACAATTATGCTAGGCTCTGATCTACAAGTATGCAAGTATAATAGTGTATTATTAAGAATCATCTCATGGTTTTTTTTTTTTTTTTAACATGTTTGGTTCCATCCTAGGTCTCTGGGCTCTCCTGATTCCTGACCCTCCAGATAGTGTCAGGCATGGGTCTCAAGTTTGACAAGTCATTGGTTGGCCACCTTCACAAGTTCTAGGCCATCTTCATCCTAGCATATCTTACAGGAAGGACAAATTGTAGGTGGAAGGTTTTACAGCTGGGTTGGTGTTCCAATCCCTCCACTGGAAGCCTTGTCTGGTTACAGAAGATTCAGACTGTGTATTCTCCATTACTAGGAGATTTGGCTAGAGTCACCCTTGTAGATTCCTGGGAGTTTCCATTGCACTAGATTTCTGCCTTGCCTGCAAAACACTCCCCAGTTCCAGTTGTCTCTCTTAGTATTTTTCCCTCCATCCCCCCCACATGTTGGGAAAGGGAAGTCAAATAGATTTTGCAGGTGGACTGGGGGGAGGTGGGGATGGGAATAAGCAAGTCTATTTCTAAGGATAGGGCAATTTACAAAATGTTTCCTGTATCCTTTTTTATTTTTCATTTTTTGAGAATTTAATATATGATAACTGTATTTATATCATTTCCATCTACTTCTATTCCCCCCTCTAACCTTTCATGTACCCCCTCTCAAATTTAGGGCCTATTCTTTTTTTTTTTTTTTTTTTTTTTTGGTTTTTCGAGACAGGGTTTCTCTGTGTAGCTTTGCGCCTTTCCTGGAACTCACTTGGTAGTCCAGGCTGGCCTCGAACTCACAGAGATCCGCCTGGCTCTGCCTCCCGAGTGCTGGGATTAAAGGCGTGCGCCACCACTGCCCGGCAGGACCTATTCTTTAATTACCATTGTTATAAAATGCTGACTCTGCAAAATAGAAATTATATAATTCCAAGCAAGAAATGCAGCTTTCCATTCTTCCATTTATTTTCACAATAGGAATTCATCATCATTGATCAATACTAATTGGGTATTGGATGATAATCAGTATTATGTATAAAATTTTAAAATTAGAAGGAAAGTAAGAAATTACAGAGGCATTACTATAGTTTTGAAAATGGCATCTTTGGAGGTTCCCTGTCTCATAATGTTGTGAGAGTGCTTTTAAATTTTTATTTTATCTTATTTATCTATCTTTTTTTCATACAGGATTTGCACATGTACTATGGATCCTAGTTTTGTGTATTGATGAGATTTCTGAATGTACACACAGTGTGTCTCTGCATCTTTACAGTTTTCTTGTGCCTTTTATTGGGCTCTTTTCCTTCTATTTGTTTCTTCTTCCTAGTCTGCTTTGTCTGCTTTTGTTTTACCTTATTTTTTGTTTTATTATAATCCCATAAATGTCAGGTTGTTTTCTAAGGAGAGACAGAAAGGGGGTGGATCCTGATGGCAGAGGAGGAGGGGAGCAAGAGGGAGGAATAGAGAGAGAGGAAACCATAATCAGAATATATTGTATGAAAAAAATCCATTTCCAATAACAGAAAAATAGAATAAGTGAATTAACTAAATTTTCTTACATATTAAGTCAGAAAATGCTGGCCATATGCTGAAATCACAATATTTCTAAACCTAGTGAGCCTCAGTATTTTTATTTTTCAAATGGAGCCTAACCACCCATACAGGTCAAAAGCTGCACACTGATAATTGCCAGTAAGCATAAAGGGAGAGAGAAGAACCCATTTAATCTGAAAGAATGGTTTTATTTTGAGAAAAAGTCTTATGCAGATTAATCAGGAACATACCACTATGTAGCCAAGGATGATCTTGGACTTGGACTTTTCCTCTTCCTGGCTCTAAGTAAGTGCTGAGATTACAGCCATGTGTCACTGTACTGGTAGATAAGATTAGAATTCAAAGAAAAAATGATTCTACCATATATGGCAGAGTGGTTAACAATACAATAAGTCAATATGAGAACTAATGACTTAGAAGCTCAATAATGATTAATTTCAAATCACATTTCTTTTGTAGGTTCTACAGCAGTGAGCTGGAATGCTAATTTCAAGATAAATGGGAAATCAAAACAATGTGACAGAGTTCATACTTTTGGGTCTTACAGGGAACTGGCAATTGCGGAAACTGTTTTCTGCTGTGTTTCTCATCATGTATGTGGTCATGGTGTTGGGAAATGTGCTCATCATAGTGACCATGATCACAAGTCAGAGTTTGAGATCACCAATGTACTTTTTCCTCACATTCTTGTCCCTTTTGGATGTCACCTATTCTTCTGTCATTGCCCCAAAGCTGATTGTAGACTCCCTTTCTGAAAATACTACCATCTCCTTTGAAGGCTGCATGGCCCAGCTCTTTGCAGAACATTTCTTTGGAGGTGTGGGGATCATTCTGCTTATTGTGATGGCCTATGATCGCTATGTGGCCATCTGCAAACCTCTGCACTACATGACCACCATGAGTCCTCAGATGTGTTGTGTGCTGTTGGGAGGAGCTTGGGTAGGAGGATTTGCACATGCAACCATTCAGCTTCTTTTCATGATCAAATACCTTTCTGTGGTCCCAATATCATAGATCACTTTTTATGTGATTTATTTCAGTTGCTGATATTGGCCTGCATGGATACCCATACCCTGGGTCTCATTGTCATTTTCAACAGTGGAGTGATGTGTGTGGCCATTTTTCTTATTCTAATTGCCTCTTACATAATTATCCTGTGTTCTCTAAAGACTCATAACTCTGAAGGGAGACAAAAAGCTCTCTCCACATGTGGCTCCCACTTCACAGTGGTTGTATTATTCTTTGTGCCATGTATTTTCTTATATGTGAGGCCTGTGTCTACCTACCCTATAGACAAGGCCATGGCTGTGTCAGATTCAATTGTCACACCCATGCTGAATCCCTTTGTCTATACACTGAGGAATGCAGAGATGAAAAATGCTATGAAGAAACTTTGGAGGAAATAGAAGGTTTTCTTTTCCAAGTAACTTTTGTTTCTCAGAAGTTTTTTTTTTCTCATAAGTTTTCATGAATTTTATGTTTTGCATAAGTTGTCTTTCTTTCATAAATGAATAATGAATAAAAATGTCCATCCTTTCTTTGAAATCATAAGGATGTTTTACATTCATAACTATCTGAAATATATGCTGTAATTTAGAGTATTTGAAATATAAGATTCATGATTTTTTCAAGCATTGTACCTTTGGCTTCACAATATCTTGGCAACTGCTTGCTTTCTTTTGGAATTCTGTTAAGCCATCTTTCTACTGCCTTTTTGTCTAGAGAAATTCTTGTGTTCCTCAACACCTTCCTACCAGAGATCAATAGCATTGTTTTTTTTTCCCCAGCTGCCTTTAAAGCTTGCTAACTTTTGATCGCTTGAGTGAGTGCCTTTGTAACATTTGTGCCTAGTTTAATATATCTTAAAACATGAAAAGAGAAACATATATGTAACATGAAAAGAAAAGTGCAACTATTCCAAAAAAAAAAGAAGACATTGGTGGGTGTTGAAGAAAATGAGGGTGACTAGAGTTCAGAATATGGATTAAAGTACATGACACAATTATATGAAGCTGTTTTATGAATTCATCAATATGTTCATTGAATTTGCATGAATAAAACAGTAACTGTGAGACTGAGTATTGTTTTGCAGTGAAGCTAGCCTGCATCATTATATTTTGTCTTCATTTTCTACCATTATTTTTCTCTACGAAGTGGAGATTAACCACTGAACCTTGTCCATCATGGACAAGTGTTCTACCACTGAGCCATGGCCTCAGTTAATGTTATTATTCTTTATCTCAATATAATTGCTTACTCAGAATAATGATCAAAGGTACATTTTATAATTATATAAATAATTAAGTAATCTATAAAAATAACAAATATCAGAAAGATTGGTAAGTTCAAGGAAGTAGAATTCTATGATGAATTTCAGGATTTTATAATAGGAGGTTTGAAGATTTCTACTCAGACATGAAATTTCTGATAATATTCTTTATTTTCCTTGTGATTTCTTCAGGATAAATAATTAATTGTAATTATCAGTTTTATAATAATAAACATCAATAATGCATAAAAGTATTATAAGGCAAACAAACATGACTATCTGTGGGCTGAAAATTCTAAAGTGAGAAATCAATGAGGAAATAGCGACAACGTTTTCAAAACAATGTAAGAAACCAACAGATGGAGGAAAATGATCCATACATACAGTGGAAAGAAGCAGAGTTAGAAGGAGGTAATGCAGCTGCCTATATTTCTTTTGGAGGAAAAAGGTCCTTTTCAAAGTGACACAAATTTGAAACTTAGTTCACAACATTGGTAGAGTCCAATTTTTATCTGTAGTGTAGCTGAGCAGAAAATGTGGATGGATGAGTTTTAATCTAGCTTCCATTTTTCCTTTTATTCTCAATTATAGAGCAAATTTCATAATACTTTTAGAAGTATTTCCTAACAATATATCTATACATTTTTATACTATTGTTCTATTTAACAATTAAGAATGGATTTTCCAGAACTAATGTCATTATTTGAATCCTTTAGAAAAACCTTAGAATTGCTTTTATTGTGTTTTAATCACAAATAGTAAATATTGGAAAGCATCTAAAAATGAGATCTTTAATTTTATATTTGTTTAATATGTAGGGATTACTAATTTGATAAAGGTCAACCTAACAAAGAATTAGCTTATTCTTACTATTGAAATATTTTCTACTTCATCCTATAAATTTGAATCACCTGTAACTTTGCTTATTGATTTAGCAAACAGAATTGAAAATTACTTTTAAAGGCTGGTCATGGTGGCTTTTGCCTTCCCAGAATTGAGGAAGCCAAGGCAGGAGGATGTTTGTGAGTTTGAGGACAGGTTGGTATACAAAATGGGTTCTAGGATATACAAAGTTACATAGTGAGATATTGTTGCAAAACAAAACAAAGCAAAAACAAAATTTTTAATTTTTTCATTAATAGCGTGATTTTTTTCATTAAATATATCTTCAAAGATAACAGTTATCCAAGTATGTTCATGTAACTAATGTATGATTCCTTTATCAGTGAAAATAAATAGTCATAGCTGATAGTCAATGTATTTAAACATTAACATTTATTTTGCCATTAAGCATTAAATTTGAAAGTTTTAATAGACACAATTTGAAATTGCAAAAAATCAAGTAATTCTGCCTATTTACATGATAGTGACAGTATATCAAAAAATATATGAATCTCAAAATTAAGGGGGAAAGAGGCCAAATGCTTGATCAGCATGTAAGTGTGGTACTAAACTCAGAGCAATTATTCTAAAGATGTGATTGACCCTCACTTCAAATTGTGTGTGTGTGTGTGTGTGTGTGTGTGTGTGTGTGTGTGTGTGCTTGGAATGGACTATCACTCTGTTATTCCTTTTATTTAGCCTGAAGCCCAACCCACTGATAGGTCCCAAGGACTGAGATCATAAAAATTTAGGCAGGAATTGTTGGCACTTATTGACTTTGTAAAAGATATGGGTAAGAGCATCTTGTTGACACTCTTTTGTAATGACAATGTTCATTACTAACAGTGTTTCTCAGGGCTAGAGAGGTGTGGACACTTATCATTCAATGGTCATGGGTGACCACATAGAACTCTTGTAGGAAGCAGCCTGAGTGGAAAGATGCGGCATTTTGATGAGGTAACAGGATGCCCTCAGTGATAGCAAGGGATAGTTTTTTCTTGTCCCAGGGGGATATAATTAGAAATGTCAGGGTAAACATCTTTGAAAGAGCTCAAAACATCCCTAAGAGGAAGTAGAATATAGGCCCATCAATATCTGCCAAGTCCAGAGTCAACAAGTCAGTTTATAAATCGTCAATTGAAACAAGGATTTCCTGTCTTCTACATAATTCTTGCTCATGCGTCTCCTTAAATATTCTTGTCCATCTTTCTCGTTTTTAGGTCCTAGATCTTAGCTGAAGATGGAGAATAACTTTTTTGTTCATATAAATTGCACTTTATTAATTTAATTTGTTAAATTATATTTTTTAGAACTTTTTAAATTCATTTTACATACCAAACAGGTCCTCCTCTTCTGTCCTCTGGCCCCTCCAGCCTTCCCTCCCAAACCCACCCCCTATTCCCTTCTACAAGAAGGTAAGGCCTCCCAAGGGGAGTCAGCAGAGCCTAGTATATTGAGTAGAGGCAGGTCCAAGCCCTCAAGGCTGTGCAATGTGTCCCACCATGGGTAGTGAAGAGAACATAAGGGAACAGGATGGTTGAGTTGGAACAGGGATGGAGTAGGACAACAATGAAAGAGATACCATGATAGAGGGAGACTTCATGGGGGTAGGGAGAAACTGGGTGCTAGGAGAGTTCCCAGGAATCCAGAAGGATGACCCCAGCTTAGACTACTAGCAATAGTGGAGAGGGTGCCTGAATTGGCCTACCCCATTAATCAGATCGGTGAATATCCTAACTGTCATCATAGAACCTTTCAGCAGTAACTGAGAGTAACTTTTAACACTTTGAAAATATCAAAGTTTGGACATTTTATTTTTAAAATTTGTATACATTTTTGTCACATACACAAAAATAGTTGAGTAAAGTGAAATGTTTTAACTCATACACTATGTGTAATGACCAGAACAGGGAAAGGCACATATTCATATTCATCATCTCTAACACTTGTGACTTCCTTGTGTTGGTAGCACTCTTAACCATTTGAAAGAACTAGTTAGTTGGAATATTCCAAGGTTATGGTACTATGCTGTAGGACAATAGCAATGGAGGGCAGATGGTTAATTGGTTTTCATTAGTTATCATTCTCATTATTGTGATAAACATCATGGCAACATTAACTTAAAGGGAGGGATGGTTTATTTTGTCTCCCAGTTTGAGGATACAGTCCATCATAGCAGGAGGGTCTGTGGCTTCTAATCACTTTTCATCCACAATCAGGAAGAAGAAAGTAAAAAATACAATCTTCCTTTTTATTCAGTCAAAGAGACCCCAGGCCATGAAACTGTGTCATCCACAGTTACTGTGTGTCTTCCCAACTAGATTATAAGCTAGATCATTCCTCCCAGGCATACCCCCCCATCTTCTAGGTTATTCTAGAACTTTGCATGATGACATCCACCATCACAGCTGTCACTGGTGCATTTGAATTGAGCATGTAAATTTCTGATGGAGGCCTTATCTAATGTCTAGGGGATTTGGAAATCTAAATTATCTAAAAGTGAGAAGACTCTTCATGAAACCTTGTGAGTTTGCATTTAAAGACTGGTAAACAGGTCTTTCTTGCTATATGACATTCGAAGGAACAGGCAAAGATAGCAAATGTTTATTTGTTTTGTGACCTACTCACTTAAGAAGCACTTATATTTAAAAATCTCCATGGATATTGAAAACAAAGCTCAAAGACATAAAACAATGAAAATTATGAATATTCATCTGGAAAGGATATAGAAAAAATTGGACACTAGAAAAAAAAGGAAACTAGAAGAAAAAAAGGACACTAGAAACTTTGAGAATTATTCTTTTGAGATATCAATGCCTACTCTGCTATCAATTGTTCACAATGAAACTATTGGAAAAATTTGTGATGTCATAACCCTGTATTCAAGTGGGAAATGCTCTTATCGAGACAATACATTGCCTTTTTCATTAGTCTTTATCTTTTATTGTTAGTTTGATTGTTTCTTATTTGTTTTCAGATTGGCACCCAGGGCCTTCTGAATGCTAACCAAGCTTCCTATCGATGAATTGTATTCCAGCAGGCTATTATCACTTAAACTGGTACTTCCATGTGCCAGTGTAATCTATGACCTGTGATAGTGAAAAATCATAGCTGTGTTTGATTGTGAGATGAACAGTTCAGAGTGAGTGTGAATTATACTAATATTGATTAGATTATATTGAAAAATGAAAATACACCATTTAAAACACTCATAGAGCTGAAAGTCCAAAGGGGATAAATACTATCTTTCACTTTTGTTCTTGGAAATATGAATTCTAAACTTTCATGTACTACTAAAGCCAACAAACAAATCCTCTTCCCTCCATCATTTCTGGTATGCATGGAGTGCTAAGAAGTTAACCTATTCCAGGTTAACAATACGTTCTTAACCAGAAAGTCCATCTTCCTCCAAATATTCACACTGCTGAAACAAACAATAAAGATGATGATGTTCCTTCTCTCCAGTCAGAGAGAATCACTATTTCTTTGCCTCTCTCTACCATCCCTCTCTGCCTGTCTGTCTTTCACTCTACTATTCAATGGTCTTCTTTATTGAGCTGCATATCCAGACTGCCTAGTTTTCTCCTTCCCTGCTTCTACTTCTCCTATGACAATGTGAAAAAAAACCCCAGTTCACATCCAAGTGAAAGGCTCCTCCTTCCATCACCATCCACAGATGGTCAACTAGCTTTTCAGGGAGGGTCCAGCTTTCACGTGTATTTTCAAGTTTTTATTATAGTTCAGTTGTCCATCACTGTAAATCCCCCATGGAGGTAAGGAAGTACATAGATTATCATTTCTAAAATTATGCTTTCTAATCCTTAGATTGGCAAAATGAGAATTTTGTTCTGTATGGCTTCTTATGGATTTTCTTATAAACATATTAAAAATAGACTAGAATAATATCTTTAAAATTAGATAATATGCACACTTTCACATATATATAATTATTTATCAATTAATTATTTACCTAATCTATATATACATGATTATCTATTAATATTCTAACTATATGTGAGGAATGAATCAGATTATGATTTTTATAAATTTTATTGTGTGTATTTATTTACTTATGTGTTTATTTACTTATTTATGTGTCCGTATCTAAGATGACACAGATGAGGAGGTCAGAGGACCACTTATAGGAGTTTATTCTCTCCTTGATCAAGTGGGTTCCAAGGATTGTACTCAAGTCATCAGGCTTTGGTAGCAAGAACACTTAGCCATTAAGCCATATCACTGGTCCCAGGCTGTTATTTATACATCCATACACAAGACAGATACCTTGATTTTATACTCTCAGAAATATTTTATCTTTCCAGTTCATGTATCACAACTAAACTCTTAAGGAGCGATACTTTAGAATCATCTATATATTATCTATCAACTGAAGTCATACTTTACCACACCATAATTTTTTTCATGGAAGTTTTTACTACTGCATTCCTCAGAGTATAAATAAGAGTGTTCAGCAAAGGTGTCCCAATTGTATAAAACACAGCCACCATCTTGTCTATTGGAAAGTTATTGGTGGCAGTGTGTGTGTGTGTGTGTGTGTGTGTGTGTGTATATGACACCACAATGAAATGAGAAGTGCAAGTAGAAAGGGCCTTTTGTGTTCCTTCTGCACTGTGCTTTCTCAGAGAGTATAAAATGACAATATAGGAGATAAGCTGTGGATGTAACCATCTTATTAAATAAGAAACACAGAGCCAGAAAGAAAACTGAGTCATTTACAAAGGTCATACAGGGCCCAAAAGAATCTTTCACAGATTTCTTACAAAGACAGGCTTCAGCAGTAAAGAGAATGGTCCCGAATTCAGAAGCTAGTCAGATAATAATTGAATCTTTAGCTTTGTTGAACACGAATGCAGCATGCAAGAGAATAGTCAGGCCATTAAAGGCAAGATCTGTACCCTTGGAAGACTGGATTAGAGACACGGTTAATGTTGAGTCTCATGACCAAGATGATATGTGGGTAGGAGAAGCAATTTCAAAAGGTTTGAGGAATGTTAGCTGTTTTGGGTGTGGAAAGCAAGGACATTTGAAAAGGGACTGTAAACAGGGCGTTCATAGAAACAATGTTTCTTCAAGGAACAATGGCAACAGAATGCCCCTTCCTTCTGGAGTAAGGAGAAGGAGTGGTAAGGGAAAACACTGGACCAAGGAATGTAGATCACCAAGGGACAGGCAAGGTAATCCTTTGCCTCAGGCTTCGGGAAACTCCCAGAAATTCCCAGAGGGGCCTCAGGCAGACCCCCACAGCAAATCCAGTTCAAACCTTTCCTGCAGTTGTAGAGGAAACTCCTACTCAGAGCAATTAAATAACCAAATGCTGGTCAGGATGATGAAACAGAGAGAATAGAAAATTCAGGAGAAAATATAAAGAAAAATTTTTGGCAAACTTCTATAAGTGAACAAAGACCAAAACTAACAATAAGAATAAATGGTGTTTTGTTGTCTGGTCTGGTAGACACAAGTGCTGACGTTACCATAATTGGACCAGAATTTTGGCATCCAACTTGGCCTCTTCAGGAGGTAAACGTTCAAGTGTTAGGAATTGGAGCATTATCTCAAGTGAAACAGAGTGCAAGATGGCTCGAATGTATAGGTCCAGAAGGACAGAGAAGAAAATTAAAGCCATATGTGGCTAATATAGCTATGAACCTGTGGCGTCGAGACCTGTTGCAACAATGGAATACTCAGATTAACATCCCTCTAATCTCAGAAACAAATCATAAACTAGCACATGTTCCTGAGAGAAATATTAGAAGATATTATTCTAATGAGTGGTTACCAGCCATCCATATTATACAAGAACAGGGCACAACAACTGATGATCTTCCAAAGACACCAACAGCTCTACCTTTAAAATGGTTAACAGACAAGCCTGTATGGGTTCAGCAATGGCTTTTAACAACAGAGAAACTCCAGGCTTAGAAGAGCTGGTAGAAGAACAGTTAAATGCTCAGCATATTGAAGAATCAACGAGCCCTTGGAATTCTCCTGTATTTGTTATTAAAAAGAAATCTGGTAAATGGAGAATGGTAACAGACCTTAGAGCAATTAAAAAAGTAATTCAGCCAATGGCTCTCTACAGTCCAAAATTCCTTTGCCTACTCTGTTACCAAAAGGATGGCCTCTCATAGTTATTGATTTAAAAGACTGTTTCTTTTCAATACCCTTACAAGAAAAAGTCACAGAAAGATTTGCCTTCACGGTGCCTACTTATAATAATTGTCAACCGGTTAAATGATTTCAATGGAGAGTCCTCCCACAGGGAATGTTGAATAGCCCAACTCTGTGCCAATATTTTGTACAACAGCCATTGGAAGTGATACATAAAAAATTTCATAAATCTATAATTTATTACTATATGGATGATATATTACTATATGGATGAAATGTACTGCATTTACAAATGCAGATAATTTAGAAAGAATGTTTGAAGAAGTAAAGAAAATTTTGCCTTGCTGGGGATTACAAATTGCTCCTGAAAAGATACAAAGAGGAGATTCTATTAATTATTTAGGATATGAAATAGAGCTACAAAAAATTAGACCCCAAAAGGTGCAAATTAGGAGAGATCGACTACAGACACTTAAGGACTTTCAAAGATTATTTGGAAGCTGGGTGGTGGTAGCGCACGCCTTTAATCCCAGCACTGAGGAGGCAGAGCCAGGCAGATCTCTGTGAGTTTGAGGCCAGCCTGGTCTACAAAGCAAGTTCCAGGAAAGGCACAAAGCTACACAGAGAAACCCTGTCTCGAAAAACCAAAAAAAAAAAAAAAAAAGATTATTTGGAGACATTTCTCATCTATGAACTATTGTTGGGTAAAAAATGATGAACTAAATAACTTGTTCAAAACCTGAGAAGGTGACAAGGATGCTGTAGGATGTTCTGTATGGCAAATGTGTTGCTAATAAAACACTGATTGGCCAGTGGCTAGGCAGGAAGTATAGGCGGGACTAAAGAGAGAATAAAAAGAATAGGAAGGCAGAGGGAATCTCTGTCAGCCATCGCCAGGACAAGAAGCATATAAAGATGCCGGTAAGCCATGAGCCATGTGGCAAGGTATAGATTTATAGAAATGAATTAATTTAAGCTATAAGGACAGTTAGCAAGAAGCCTGCCACGGCCATACAGTTTGTC
>CABHPQ010152473.1:0-47158 GCA_902168405.1 Peromyscus aztecus
GAATGTTCCTATCTGCAAATATTAATACTAATTAATTTCAAATTAACACTAAATGTTATTTCTCACTACTTGAAAAAATGGAATCTTATCCCTTCTAAGATCTATTATCTCAAGAAAATTGTCATGTATATTTAAGATTTATATCCAAAGATGTTTCATTAAGAAGTGCTTGTAGCATTGAGATATTGAAGCTATAATGATTATTCTAATCATAGTGATATTGGAAACTAGATAGAGATTTGTTAATAAGTAAATAATTAAATACATTATAGTATATCCATACATTGGAACACTATAGAGCAAACATGTTGATAACAAATACACATAAGATAGGAAAATGGAAAAATTCTTTCATTCTTCTCTCCATCTATTAAATCATGGGTGATTGCCTTTGTGTTTTAGACATTGATTGACAAGGATATAGATCTATAAAGTGTGACAGTTAAAAATCAATGCATCCTTAAGGTGTTTATTTTCCCCAAGTCAGGCCCCGCTTTCCTCATTTGTAAAGTAAAAGTTAGTGATGGTCCCTGGGCCTGATCATATTACATTGGTCCCCGCCCACCTCAGTTCCACTGTCCACACTCTCCTCTGACTCTTTCAGCACTTCTTAGACTTCTGCACTTCTAAAAGCCCTTTCTTCACAATGTCCACTCCTGAGCATGGCACCTTTCCATTATTCCTTCTCTCCTTGAACACTAACGTCTGCTGCACCTCTTTAGGCACACACAGCTCCTGCATTATTCACAGGAGAGAGGTTCCACAACTCCTTCCCACCTCTGCCA
Organism: Peromyscus aztecus; assembly: GCA_902168405.1. NCBI lineage: Eukaryota > Metazoa > Chordata > Mammalia > Rodentia > Cricetidae > Peromyscus > Peromyscus aztecus. Next base: position 786 of record CABHPQ010152473.1, read on the forward strand.
CCTCCAGGATATCAAAATACACTGACGCTAAAGGCCTTGATATAAAATGGCATGCTAACCTACACACGTCTTCCTGTGTGCCTTAAATCATCTTTAGGCTATTTATAATACCTCATGCAATATAAATAATTATTACACTTTAGGCAGTAATGACAAAAGCATGCCTGCATGTGCTCAGTAAAAAAAAAAAAAAATGTCAAAGAAATATTTTGACCTGTGTTGGATGGAGCCATAGATGTAGAAGCCATGGCTCTGAGGACACTGTTTTGCTGTGGGATGTTCTGCATGCTGTGAATATATGTGGCTCTGATTGGTTGATAAATAAAACACTGAATGGCCAGTAGCCAGGCAGGAAGTATAGGTGGGACAAGGAGACGAGGAGAATTCTGGGAAGAGGAAGGCTGAGTCAGGAGACGCCAGCCTGCCATCCAGGGAGCAGCATGTAATGGCACAAGGCAAAGCCACGGAACACGTGGCGACATACAGATGAACAGAAACGGGCTGAGTTTAAGTGTAAGGGCTAGTCCATAGTAAGCCTGAGCTAATGGCCAAACAATTAAAATTAATATAAGCCTGTGTGTCTGTATTTGGGACCAAGCGGCTGCGGGTCATGGGTGGAAGAGATTTGTCCCAAGCGCAGAGTCAGGGAGGGACACAGAAAACTTTCAGCTACACAGTTCACATTTTGTAAAGGCTCCCCAATGTCTCTAGGCCCTTGGGTGTTTTACTGCTTCTTACTTTCCTTACCTCAGCAACCCCTTTGCAACAGTAAGAAATCTCTTTATTAAAATATATCCGTTTGCTGGAAGTTCGATTCCTAGTTGAACCTTGCCTATGAGAGTGTTAGAAATCTATGCCTTTGGTTTTGACCCTAATGGTTCAACATCTTACAAAACCAAAGCAATCACTGAAAATTGCTTTAGAAAGTTCTCAAATACATGGGATCTTAAAACTTTGTCCTGCTTATTTTTTATTTTTTCCATTCACTGCTCCAAATGCCAGTCTAGATGCTGGATTTCTCCTTTTTCCTTGCTCTATAGGAGTTAATTTAACCAATCTTTACATTCTCACTCAGGGCTACATAAAGAGATGGAGATTTCTTGTCACCTCATGGAAGATAAGGAGATTTTTCTGTGTTTGGTGGACTGAGGACAATACAGCTCTCTCTGCAAAGCACTATTGATAGATAGAAACTATATACACAGATATTATAACTGTAACAATCACTCTATTCACAATGGTATTATCTACAATTATTCCACTCAGGGAATGGTTAAATATGCTCAACACTTATATGTTGAACACTATATAACAAACATATTAGTAAAATAAACACTTAAGGCAGGAAAATGTGCCAAGTCTTTCATTCTTCTAGTCACTTATTTGGTCCATCATATTTGACTGCTTTTCTCATATGAACATTGATTTGTAAGTACTGAAGAGACCTAAAGTTTAAACAGCATAGATGATATTTAATATGAACTGCACAGACAATTATATGCTGCAATACTTGGGGGACAGTTCTTTGTGAGGTCTTCAACTGTTCATTTACTACTAATTCATTAAACACCTGTCAAGAGCTTTCTTAGCACCAAGCATGGAGGAAACAGGCTTTAAGAAACAGAGTCCGAGCCGAGTGGCGATGGTGCACGCCTTTAATCCCAGCACTCAGGAGACAGAAGCAGGTGGATCTCTGTGAGTTCGAGGCCAGCCTGGTCTACAGAGCAAGATCCAGGACAGGCACCAACACTGCACAGAGAAACCCTGTCTCAAAAAACAAAAACAAAAACAAACAAACAAAAAAAGAAAGAAAGAAAAAGAAAAAGAAACAGAGTCTGTGCACTCAGGCAGCTCACCATCTCACAGAGGATACAGCACCCAACCATTGGCAAAGAGCACAGGTTGGATGTGACAGGAAGGGGGACATCAATACTTCCTGGGTTTATAAAGAAGAAAAGGCAATGTCACTCGGTTTCTCCTTAAGAAACCAAGGAAACATCTGGTTTCCTAAGATAAATGTAGTCATTGAGCATGTTTCACAGGAGAGTAGCATAACCAAATATTATCAAACCTCAGGTAGTCAACAAAAATAGCTAAGTAGGAATGAGGCAGTTTTGCTTCACATGGTGAAAACCACACTTTGTGAGAAGGTGTGTACTGTGATCCTAAATTCCAGGGCAGCTACTTATTAGACGGCATCACCAAGTGAGCATAAGAACATTACTCCTTAAGATCCTTGAACTTAACTTTATGGCTTGTCTTAGCAGTCAATAAAAGCTTCCTGGAAATGAAACACAAAACAGTTTCCTCCCAGGAACATCAAACGATAAGCATTAACCCCCTAAAGGGGATCAGTGCTTTAGAAAATGATGGTCATTTAAGCAAATGCATACCATTTAGTAAAAAAAAAAAAGTTTTTATTGTACAGAGTAATCTATTTCTACCAATAACTGCTGAGCCTACAACCTGCCAGACCCCAGAAACAAGGATGGTAAAGGCAAAACTTATGTCTAAAGGAAGAGAGTATTTTTCAAGGAAGAAAGCTGTCAGAAGTAACTCCAACAAAAGGGAGATATTCTGTGTGTAACTGTGTAACCTGGAAAACTGCATGATCTTCAGTGGAGAGAAGTACTTAAACAGTTTTTTATGGAAAAGAATAAATATTTGAGATTTAGGGGTTCATATGTCTCTGTTGCCTCTACTTCTTCATCCTGCTGCTGTAGCCCTCAAGCAGACATGAACAATATATAAATGAGTCTATGTGCTCGGGTCTAATATGTATTTTACTTGTAAAACCAAACAGTAGCGTGGATTTAGTCTCAGGACTGTGGTTTGCTGACCCCTGACTCAGAAGGTTGGAGGAAAAACCATAAGAGAAGACTTCCAGCAGGGTTGCTGTGGAGAGCGGGCTGCTGGGTAAGTTGTCATAGACACAGAAAGTGAGGACAAGTGTTTACCAGAGTGAAGGTGTGCCATTGCGAAGGAAGAGACCTCATTCATGAAAGGAAGAAGTGTCCAGTTTCATACACATTGGAGATGTGTTACCAGGAACATCAGCTGTTTAGATCTAAACTAATGGTCTGCTGCACTGAATTTTTACAGTTTTCACAAGTTCATGAAGGAACCTGAAACCCACAATGTATTGGAAATGGGGATAGCTAGAGTTGTATGAGCAAGGAGCTGAGGGAGTGTCACCTCATCAAACCCCAAATGACTGTGAGACTTCTCTGTAGGCTCCATCTCTTCTCTCAATTAATCATTTTAAGGTAGCTTGCAAAGCAATGGGTTTCGCTGTGGATTTTCATACATATGTCATACTTTATTCCTATTTGTTCCTCTCTCTCACTGCCCTCTTGATTCCTAGCCTCATGTTGCTGCCCCATTTTTGTCCCCAAATAGTCCTCCCTTTTATTTTCATATCCCCCTTATTTTAAAGGTTCCACTAATTCCTAACAGCATTACTCTGGTGAGTCAAGACTTTAACACATGGGTTTTTGGGAGACAATTAGGATCCAAACTATGGGGGTAATCATAAAACCAAGAAGATGAAATAGTTCATAGGCAAGTTCAGCTTCAAATATGCTGGGTTTGTGGCTCCCTAAAACATAAAAAAAGTTTCCCTATACTGATTACCTAGAAATATATACACCACACGATCCAGCTATACTGCTCTTGGGCATATACCCAGTCCTGCTACAGAGATACCTGCTCAACCATGTTCATTGCTGTTCTGTTCACAATAGCCAAGAAATGGAAATGTCCTAGATGTTCATTAATTGATGAATGGATAATGAAAATGTGGTGCATTTACTGAACAGGATATTATCCAGCTACAAAGAAAATTATGAAATTCACAGAAGAATGGATGGGTGGAAAACAATCATTCTGAGGGAGGTTAACCCAGAAAGACAAACATCACATGTTTTCTCATTTATAGATGCTATTTTTAAATCTTTAGATATGTTGTTTCATTTGGAATGTCTATAGAGGACAGGAAATAAGTAGGGGGTCGTGGGGAGGAAGGACAGAATGCGGTGGTATAAAAGGGTTAAGGGGAATAACAGAAGCAGAAGGGTTAAATGGGATAGAAATGGTAATGCAGTAGAGAAAAGTCTACAGGAGAGAACACTAAAGACCTTTTTTGAACAATCTTATGGAAGCCCACTGCTGTAGAAGCTTCCTGAAACATACATGAACATGCATAAAAAGAGTCTAAACTGAGTTACCCTATTAGTGGGGTAACAAAGCTCCCACAAGACACCACAGGCTAATAGATAAAAAAAAATCTCAGTGCCAGGAATTGGTTACCTGTTTTGGAGTTGTTAGCCAGTAAGGTCCCATAGATTCTCAAATATTTTAGGCTATTGCCAATGCTCTTGGTTGCCACTGTCTATCCCATACCTGCTCCACTGCCGAACTTAACAGTACATACAACCCTTTTGCTGAAGACACCACATACTTTTGTTTTGTGTGTGCTTTCTTTTCATTGAAAATATTTTTTCATAAATATATTCTTATCATGGTTTCCCTCTTCCAGGTCCTCTGAGATCCACCCACCTCCCCAACCATCTAACTCCATGCCTTCTTTATTTTTAGAAGACAAATACTCAAATAAAAACAAACAAACCAGACTAAAAAGAAAAGAAAAAGCACATGAAACACACACACACACACACACACACACTATAAAACCACAAAATTGGAAACCATAATATACAACACAAGCAAAAGACCAGTAAGATTAAAAAAAAAAGATAAAGAAAAAAAAAGCAATATGAGACGAAAAATTCCACAAAAATACCACTGAGTTAGTTTTGTGTTGGCCATCTACTGCTGGGCATGGGAGCTACCCTTAATTGTGGTTTATATACCCAGTGAGACCTCCTTTACAGGCAGCTGTCAGTTGGAAATAGCTTCTTGACACCACATACTTTGTAGAGTTGTAGAACACAGAGAAGTCAGCCGGGTACTGACCTGGGAGCTTCATCCCTATTGGCCAGCTTTCATAGTGCTGGAAGGCACCCTGCAAGCTACAGGAAGAAAACAAGCAATCCCCAATCTTACCTAGCTGTGACCCTTATGAGCTATAACAATGACCTTGTAGGCAGAACATGCCTACTGGTGCAACTGCGGCGTGAGCGTCATGGGAGTCACCAACCACGCTTTGACGGTCATCGGGTCCATTCCACAAGATGAACCCCATACTCGGTACCACTGCTGGGTTAAGAACCTGGTGACAGGCCCTAGAGGAGAATCTACTACTACTATTCTGATAAGTGGACATAGTATTAAACCGACTCTTGATGACTTCTTATTACACCCCTAGTTTAGTGCACCTCTCAAGCTTTATCAGAGAAGCTTCTTTTTGCAGTGCATAGTGATTAACACAGACAACTGATCAGGGTGCAGAGAATAAGAGAGTATAGAATGTTTGGGCTCAAATGGGACATCTATATCATGTCCTCTGCTCCCAAGGCTCAGAGATGGTTGTGGAGGTGGGTGGAAAGAGTGTAAGAGCCAAAGGTGTTAGATAACTACAATGGAACCATGGTTTCCAGAAACAACAGGGCAGTCACACCTATGACCCCATGGTGGTGGTAACAGCATGCACAAGACTGAGCAAGCTCAGGCTCGACAAAATTTCAGTGTGGAATGGGGAAGTGAGTAGGTGAGGAACAACTGATAGCTATTTAGTGAGACAGAATCAGTTTTCTTTAAGGGTGTGGGCCCAGATAGGTCACCCGTGCTCCAGTAGGATTACCACAAACCCAATATATGGACACCACAAACTGTACTTGATGAGTTAAAAAAAAAAAAGATTATGACACAAAGTTGGGTAGTTAGCAAAAGGGGGTGTAGGTCTGGGAGTAGTTGAGAGAAAAGATTGAACATATACAAAAACACATTTATGAAACTGTGAAAAGCTACTAAAAACAAGGAAAGAAAAAATTAATTAACTGAAAAATGTGTTTACTCAGTATGGCCATAAATAGAGGCATGGAGCTTAGAAATGTGTCTGGCTAGACTTCTTCGCCTAGAGATTAATGCTGAAGCTTTGAGAGAAGCCAGAAATCCTTGAGAAGAGAAACAAGCTCACAGATAACATCTAGAGGCCAGTAGAAGGAGAATGACCAAAAGAAAAGCAATAATAGCGTGCGTTGAGGATGGGCCAGGCATTGCTCTGAGAGCATTAAATATGTCCACCAATTTAATCATTACGTTAATCCTGCATACACATTCTTTATCCTCATTTACAGAGGAGAACACTGAGGTACAACAATTGTGAGTGCCTTTTCAAATAAGTTGTGCAGTCCAATTTGACCCCAAATAGTTTGGCCTGCAATATTGCTCTTGGCAGAAGAAAGGGGCCAATAAAACTGCATGCTAAAGGAAAATCAAAAACACGGAGATCTGAGAAGAGAGAGGTTTGAAGCAGACAAAGCCATCAGAACATAAAAGGCTTAAGAGGATGGGGCCGTAATGGCAGGAAGCGCAGCCAGTCCAACACGCTGGAGCCATAATCATACCATTAACAAAACACTTGTCCTTCTAGAATGCTGACCTAGTCTCTGAGAAGACATGAATGTCACCTTGCACGGCAAGAGAAACTTTCCAGGTTCACTTGAAGTCTTTGAGATGAGGAGGTTGTCCTGGGGGAGTAGAGAGCAATGTGAGGGCATGCAACCTTAACAGGAAAGGACCTTTGCGGCTGCACTCAGAGATGCTTCTTAAAGGAGAAAATGGGTCACAAAGGAAAGATCAGAGCAGCTCGAGGAGCCATCAAAGGTGACAACAGGTCCTTCTCTCCAGCAGGAATAGAGCTGTACTAGGTCATTGTAGTCAGGAAGACCTGTGCCTCGCTTCCATCTACAGAACAGCAAGACATTACAGCCGACACTGTAAGCAGCTTGGTGTGTGACCATTCTTACTGAAGCAATGGAAAATAATTTCAAGTTTGCATGTTTTCCTTAACAGCTTCCCTAGACAGCACAACCCCCTGTCCACCCCAGCTTCCCTAGACAGCACAACCCCCTGTCCACCCCAGGTCAGCCTCGTAAGGGGTCCTTGAAGGAGAGAGATGATGAAGTCGGCTCCATCCCAGCTGCCTTAATCAATTTCTCATTTACTTAACTAACCAAAAGATAAATGTTATTTCTCAGGTTTCTAGAAATTTATCAAAACTAACTCTAGAGTACAAGCCAGTGATTATTCACTGATTATAGCTCTATGTTCATCCATAACATTACCATCCAATTCTTAGCCACATAATGTATCTCTATGGACACTTGGCTTGACATATGTTTGAAAAACAGTGACAAAGGGACATTAAATTACATTTAAGTTTGAAATACAACATTTAAATCAACTTTTTAATTAATAATGTTGAGGATTTATGTGATTTGAGTTATAAAATTGATCCTGACTAACCTCAATGCTCACATAATTAAATTTCTGATACAATGAATAATGAATGAAATCCTTCCGGCAGATAAAGATTGTGTTTTAAAGCTTTTTGTGAAATGTCTTAGTCTTTAAAAATCACATTCTATTTTCCTTAGACATTTATCTAAAATAATTTACAATGTACCCTCTATTTATTTAGCAAGGGATTTGAGATAGCTCAAAGTAAAGCATAGATTCACAGGTTTTCTTTCTACATTAGCTCTTTCAAAATCTGGTTTGTCATCGCTGACACACAGTGTGGAAAACATGTCCATAAACTCAAATTTTGATGTATCGATGAGTCTCATTGGATGCCATTTTCATTGGAAGTCGGCTAAGTTACTTGCAAGTACTTCATCAGCAAATGTGGGATGGCATGTTCAAGACTCCCAGAAATCGGGAGAAAAAGAGAAAATAAGCATGTGTTGCTGCATTTACTTGAACACATCCTCCAAGCAGCATCAAACCCCAAATTCAATGGCATTAATCATTAGACTTTCCCTTAGGTTATGGGGTCACAAAGCAAAATGTTACTACAGGTATCAACAAGGAAGAATACAAGCAGAATTCCAGCACACCACAATGGGCTCACTAATGGGCTGGTATGTAGCACTGCAATGACTTCTTACATGAATAGGACTGAGCAGTTCATCATGGCTGAGGACATGACTTGGGGTCAGACTGCCTGAGTTCAGGTCCTCCTTCTGATCCTTGCTGTGTGCTTTCAATCAATGTCCAGGGGCATTCAAGTTCCCTATCTATAAAAGTGGAGATACTGATAGCATCCACCTTCAAGCTAGAGCAGTTTCACTTACATAGGGATTTAAAAAAAATTTTTTTGGAGATATTGTCTTCCTCTGTGTCCAGGCTGACATGACCCAGTGTGAAGTTCTGCCAGGCCTCAGGCCAAAGCAAGGAAGCCAGCTGACCATGAATTAAACTCTCTGAAGTCATGCATCAAAATAAATGTTTTCTAATGTAGGCTGTTTCTCTCAGTTACTTGTCACAGCCATGGGAGGCCTAACGGAAACCCACAGGGCTGTTAACACTTCAGTAATACCTGGATCAGAGAATGTATACAGTGTATATTAGTGTATGTTTATGTTTTATATTTTTATATATATTTTTATTTTATATTTATGTATGTTATGTTATTAATACACTAATATACAGTGTATATTAGTGTATGTTTTCTTATTATCCCTATGGGTATTATCATATTAATGCTTTCTTTATTGGGCACAAGACCTGATGCCAAAAGTTCCGTACTATGAGGTCATTATTAACAATGCCACTTTAAGAATAAACAAACAGGGCAGAAGGGAGGTTAAGTAATGAGTTTCATTCACTGAGTTCTTGACTGATGGAAATGGAATCAGGGTCTTTGTCAAGGCAAGAGAAGACCGTGGGGCCTTACATCATAATGGAAGCAAATGTCTTCAAGGATGACAACAGCCAGATCTAGAAACGGGAGCGTGTATTAAATAGCACTGGCCACAGGTGTTTCCTCCCTCGTCAGAACTGTGTTCGACTATAAGACTTCACAAATCTGACCTGTTGCAGGTAGGAGGAAGCACGCAGTTCACTCTGTTACCACACTCCCACTTCCCATGGTGAGGACACCGAGAAACGACACAGTTCAATATGTGGTCCTAAGACTACATAATTTCAGTGGTAGATTAAATAAAAAGCTAAAATCAGAACCAGTCTCAGTTTTTCCTGTCACAACAGATTGCTATGGCAAAATGGTAGGAAGATAATTTAAAAATCCTTTAGTATCAGAGAGGATTTGCTGTCAAATAGCGGAGAGTTTGAGAAACAGAGTTAACCAGTGCTTGGAGCATTCTTTGAAGTCAGCTCTCACGAAGAACCACAGCCTCAGAGTGAACTTGACTGATGTAGGCATGGAGGTGTGGGTGTGAAGGAGGGGATTTCAGAGCATGGGGCCACATAGAATGTCTTTATGCATGAGACAGGCTAAACACCATCACAGCCATCATCCCAGCTGGACTTTGTATTAAACACATTAACATCTTTCACCAAGGGCTTGCGTACATGTGATGGTGGTGAGTCTCATGGGCAGCGACTGTAAACTTGGTTCCCCTCACAGAGCAAAGCCTAAGGCAATAGCAGACAAGTCTTTAAAACAGTCAGAAGGGCAGAAGCAGTGGTCCAGGATGCTCTTAATTCACTTGAAATGAAAATTAAATTCCAACCTCTGGAACTTCATTGCTTTACAATTAACCACAGAACTGCAATACTGTAATATATTTTGTGTACTACAATAAATCCTACTGATCAAGAGCAGACTCTGGTTAACCAGCTCTGGGACCCTGCAGAGGGCACCTCTAATGCTTCAGTTCCTTTATCCACCAAATGAGGATAAAGATAGGGTCTGTATCCTGATAATTATTATGAAGACAGAATGACTCACACATTTTAAATGGTCCTCACTGAACATTAACCACTGCTACTTCCACAACTGAGATAGGACTTAAAGAATTTCATTTTCATCTTCCAAAAGCGCTCGCCCCAATTTTTGGTTGTTATTGTTGTTCTGTGCTTTTCATTTGGTCATGATGCCTAACGCCATCTCCAGTTTTTCAGTTGGCTTATCGCTCTCCCATATTACCCACTCCTTCCTCAAGTCACTTTACATCACTACACAGTATGTGCTGGCTATTTCACCGTTGCATAAACACGTGTGTCTCCTCCTGCCTGTCTGTATTCTGCTCCCATGTGCTGATTCTGGCTCACTCTGACATGCTCCATCCCACAGAAGGATACTCAACCGTCGCCATTTTGGAACTCCATCCTTTCGGGACCATCAACCATCCTGCAGACCCTTCTGAGACTCCTACGGGGTCTCCCCCCTCCCTGTTCCATGGAAATTCTACAGACCTCTATTTTAACCAGATAGAAGCTTTCTCTGCTGGACTGTCTTCTTTCATCCATGCATCCCAAGTGTTGGACCTTAGAGGGCATTCAGCGAATTTCTGCAGGATGAAGGTAAAGAGTGATGCCAAGAGTTGACAACTGCTGAATACGCCAACCCCTTGCTTGATGTGGGACTGCGAGATAGACTGAAAAAGACCTCTGGCTTACATTTTGGCTGGTTGGCAAATGCCTCTTGATATTCCTCCAGAGAGTAAATCAGCATTAACTAGTAATCCATTCAGCATTTGTGATGCGACCAGCACTGATGTGAATGCTAAAACCAACACAAACAAACAAACAAAAAAATCTCAGCCCACAGGGACTCCTGTCTCACAGAGAGAACACAATTAGAACTCCCACTCCAGCAGACATGTCCAACCTTTTTGACACGGTGATATAATGTGTCTACAAAATTCACACTCAAAAGTTGCACAATTAGGTTACAAGAATAAACCAAAAAATAATCTCATAACGTTTAGAGTGGCTTTGTGATTGCATGCTAATGACACAGTGACTCACAGCTACCACAATCCTCCTCTCTATCGGTGCAGGGCGGACTACCCTGCAGGCCTCTGAGTGTCAGCTCTCACTCCTTTCCCTGTGACATGACTGCTGTGTGAAGGAGAAGCATGGCCGGCAAAAGGCTAAACTGACTGCATAACAACGTGGATCTGTTCCAGTGGCCTCCACAAAAGACACAAGCGGTAGCGGCACTAGAAATTTTTAGAAAGTGAGATTTATGGTGTTCAACTCAGTTTACTAATCCAAAGCAAGCTCCGCCCTGCTTTACCACACCGTGAATCCGTTTGTCTGTTTAACAGGCTGGCCCTGATTGACACTCTGATAGAGGGGTGCAAGACAGATGAGTCTCCTTTAGGAGGGTAAAATACTGTCTTCTTTGTGCCACAAGATTCCTCCCGAGGGCTAGGTTACGACACCCTAACTCAAATATTACAAAGACCTTGCCAAGGTCTGAAGACCCAGAAATAAATACTGACCCGCAAATCAAAGTCTGTGTCACCGAGACTATAAAACTGAGGATTTATCAATCGTTGGCTCACTTCATTTAAACAATTCTCATTCCCTAATGAAAGCCAATAAACCAGGAAAATCAGATGTTCCCCTCATTAAAAAATAAAATACAATAAAACAAAGCAACCAGCAGCTATAGAACAGTACTCTCTAGGGAGACTGGGCCAGCATTGCAAAGAGACAACCACACTAACTTACTTCCATGCCTATCGCTTTAGGAAATGTCAGGCATTATCGGCTCAGCAAGAACCCTATGTAGGCTCTAGGTTCCTAAGAGTCTGATTCAGCTGAGGGGAGGGAATGGAACACCAGATATTCATACATAATATCTATTTAGAAACCAGCACAAACTTCCCACTGTGTTTATGGTGTACAATGTGATATTATATATATATACATATATATATGTTATATATATGAAACACCACATAATGCATACATATGCATATAATTGTAATGTTTAAATCAAGATAATACACATATATGTTACCTCACCTGAAGCACACATATGTTTCCATGTGTGGTGAGGCATCTGAAGCCTCTTCCCAGAGATTTTCACATATGTGTTATTATTTAATCAGTTAACAGGGTGTGAAACCCAGGTCCAGAATGTATTCCTCTGCCATTGGCCATCATCTCTCCATTCTTCACCTTTGGTCTCTAGCTTCCCCCAATCACTACTGTGTTCTCTGCTTCAATGGATTCAACTCGTTTAGAGTCAGAGTTAAGTGACATTATGTGGTATTTGCCTTTCTATATCTGGGATCCATATTCAGATCCTAATGTCCATTTAGCCTAATGCCCTTCAAGTTCAGCCATGTCATCAATGTGGGAGCCCACAGAGGTTTCTTAGTGAAATCTGAAATTGTTTTACCCAGTAGGACTACATAAGAGAATGACTGGACCACAGGCCTGGGTACCAGGTGTTTGGAAGGGTCTACACCTGGTTGTATCTAGCAAGGGAGAGTTCTTTTGCCCCTCCCCTTGGCATTGCTATAAAAAGTCCTTTTGAATAAAGTTCTGGGCCACTGGGTATTGACTCAGGTCCTCCCGAAGTTATCCTGTCTTTCCTCTTGTTGGCTAGGCCTATCATTCTACTTAATATTTCTTTTCCCTCTCTCCTCAAGAGTACCCTGGGTAAAGGTAGGGGAAGGCCTCCCACACATCAATGATAAAAATCCCTTTTTAAAGATACCAAGAAGCCATAACAATTTTGAGCAAAAAGAGTCTTTGTTTCGAGGTCATCCACTATCTGATTATATTTCAAAATTCAAGTGATCAAAATAATGTGGTACTGGCACAAAAACAAATATATGAAACAACAGAACTGACCACAGAACCAAAGAATACACATACACACTTTTAGTCAATTAACATTTTTTAAAGATTTATTTATTATGTATACAGTATTCTGCCTGCATGTATCCCTGCAGGCCAGAAGAGGGCACCATATATCTCATTAAAGATGGTTGTGAGCCACCATGTGGTTGCTGGGAATTGAACTCAGGACCTCTGGAAGAACAGCCAGTGCTCTTAACCACTGAGCCATCTCCCCAGCCTGTCAATTAACATTTGATGAAGTTTCTAAGAACATGTTTGGGGAAGAATTCAATGTCTTTGCAAATGGGATCAAGAAATCTACTTTCATTGCTTTCAAAACAAATATTTACCTATTCTTACAGCTGACTCCTATGTCCACAGCCTCCCACCTTCAGGCATCAACCCTGCCATTCCTCCCTTTATTTTCTGCATCATCTCTTCCTCTGTGAAAATGACCCCCATAGGCTCATAGGGAGTGGCACTATTAGGAGGTGTGGTCTTGCTGGAGTAGGTGTGGCCTTGTTGGAGGAAGCAAGTCATCGGGAGGGGTGGGCTTTGAGGCCTCAGAAGCTCAAGTCAGGCCCAGTGTCTCTCTCTTCCTGCCGCCTGACAATCCAGATGTAGAACTCTCAGCTCCTTCTCTAGCGCCATGTCTGCCTGCACGCCACCATGCTTCCCACATGATGATGATGGACTAAGCCTCTGAACTGTAAGCCAGCCCCAATTAAATGTTTTCCTTGATGAGTGTTGCCGTGATCATTGTGTCTCTTCATGGCAATAGAAACCCTGACTAAGACACCCTGCTAAGTCGCCCACACAAGGAAACAAACATCTTTACTTTCTCTCCTCTTTTCACAAGCATGCCTTGGCCCAGCATCCCCTTCAAATTATGGCCCCATTTTCCGGCTTTCTGCCCACAACACTGTGGGTACAGGTGGCTCTCCAGCGGGTTTCTCTTGTTGTCACCCTCCACTCTCATGCTTTGTGTCATGTCCCCTCACCAGTAATCCCTTCTGTAAGTTGTCCCTTGCTCGCTCAGTCCATCTTCCTGCCTGAAGGCTTTCTTTGCCCTTGGCTTTGGGACAACACACTCTTGGTTTTCTACATTTCATAAAGAACTCTCCATAGGAGCAGCTATATAATTTGTAGAACTTGGTGAAGTATGAAAATATGGACCCCTTGTTAAAACTGTTCAGAAATTTCAAGGCTGTAATAACAAACTATCATCCTAACTATGAGACCCTGTTACATGTTGGATCCCGATGCCACCACACAGGTGGCCTCTCCATAAAGCCAGCTGTGGTTCCTGTTTGTCTAATACAGGAAGTCCCAAACACTATCTCAAACCATTTTCCTCTTTTCAGTATAGGGCTCCCTTTAAGGATCTCATGTGCTTCCAAGGCTACATAGCAATACATTTGCTAATGACACGTAAGATCTCTACTCAGATCTCTGAGCCCTTCTAGTAACAGATTGCTTTGCATGACTTCATGTAGTGGTCAGGCAAAGAGTGTCTGTGGGTTTTGTTGTTGTTTACTGGCATATAGTTGACTCCAAGTAAGTATGTGTTAAGTCTGAGTAGAGGGAGAAAAGTCTCTGGTAGTTTTGCAATATTATTTTTATCCCATAGAAGCTTAAGGAAGCATATGGATTTTGAGATGAAAATTACTTGCAGTGACTTATAGAAATTATATAACTAATTTTCAGATGGCTGGTGTGTCCCATTTTTAAACAAATTACAGCTACTTGAATATAAATTAAAGTGCAAATGAGGTCATTCTTGAGGCTCTTTCCTATGAATTAAGAAAGCTCTTGCTGAAATATATTAGTTTACTAAAGCTAAAAGAATTGCTGGGTTGGACTTACATTTATTTTTAATGACCTGCTCAGCTGAAAATGCACATTAATCCTGCAGCTCATAACAACTTAGCCCCACAAAACACTATGCAAATGGCAACCTGGACACACAAACCATGTTCCTGACCACATTAGTTTACTAAGAATGTTCAGAATACAGAGTTGACTTTGAGGCCACGATTCATGATTGTAGGAGGCTGGACTACAACTTTCAGGTGCCACATCCAGTCTTGTCTTCCACTATGCCTGTGACGGCATCTATAATGCTGTCAAGTATCATTTTGCTTTTGTGTCTTTCTCCTAACTGAAGGGAAACATGGAAACAATGGAAAGGCAGAAAAATCTTTTTGGAGGTTCCAAGCTAAGTTAGAGTATGGCATTTAATATATTCTTTATAGATGTTCAATGAGTAAATGAAAAAAAATATTGAAACAGTTAAAGCATTGGCCATTTTCCTGTAAATATGAGGCAAACAGCACCATCAAGCAATCATAACTTTTGTATTTGAGTTATTAGTGGTAATTATTTATAGATGTAAAGACATGTCAGGTGAGTTTGCAGCTAAAAATTTACTCAACTGAACACTACACACTAAGCAGTCTTTTATTATAGAGTTGTGACCTTCCAGAAGTCATATGCTAAAAATTTCATCCCCAATGCCATGTATTAGAATATAGGGCCTTTGTAAGTGATTGGGTGATGGGGGAGAACCCCAATAAATAGTTAGAGGCCTTACAAAAGAGCCTCCAAAGAGCTTGCTCATTCCCTGTACCATGTGAGGACTTTGAAAGAAAATGGCCATGTATGAGCCAGGAAGCAGATTCTTAGCATGCATCAACTCTCATTGACATGAGTCTGAATTCCCAATCCTCCAAAACTATGAGAAATAAATTCCTATTATTTATGATCCATCAGGTCTGTGGTACACAGTTATAGCACCCTGAATGGAAAAGATACCCTGTGTAAATGGGAAATAAGTAACAGTCCTAGATCTCAAGGTACTCAGGGCACAGAGGAGAACAATTGGTAAAAACACATTACAAAGCACCAGATGTCTCGTGCTACAACAGAAGGGCAAACAGAGTGCATCAGGCCACAGCTCTGGAGAAAGGTAATTGCCTCCAGTTTACCTCAACATCATTGTGTGAAGAAGCTGACTTTCAAAGAAGGGTAATAACACCCCTGTCTCATCCTGTCCCTTTTCAACAACACAGGCATTACAAATGACCTTCTTTCTCTGAGTAACAGCTCATCAAAGTCCCAAGGTGATTAGGAAAAAAAAAACCAGTAATTGCAACATGATGGACAGAGATAGGCTGCCAGGAAGATCTCTGGCAAAAGGATTCCCAGGGCCCAGTTCACACCTGGGAACAGTGATGTTTAGGGGCAACTGTGCCATTTCTCACCTCCAAGCACCTGGCAGAAAGAAAGGATGCATTGAAGACAGATTAATGTATTCATTCTCCAGGTGGGTAAGGACACATCATAAGAACACATGAAAATATTATTATGGGGAAGGGGGCTTCTCTGCAGTCCCCAAACCTATATAACTTATAGAATCTCATCCCATAAATGTGGAAAGCAGTCTGAGAAACAGATGAGAAAATAGTTCCTATGTCTAGAATCTGGGTATTGATTTGCTGGACTATAGATTACTAAGCTGTACTACAAAAGTTTATTTATTGTCCTGCATTCTAAAAAGGGAGACTAAAACACTAATTAAATTTTAAATGAGAGCAATAGGTGATAAAAAGTGACCAAAAGGCTAAGGGATTCAAATAAATCATGCTGTAATGGTATTTAAAAGTTGAAAAATTCTCAGGATACAGTTCTTTTAAAAAACTACTGCAAATATATAGGATGATAAACAGTTTTGATTCAAGGACTACCCTATTAATGAAAAGTTCACATGAATCCTCACCATATTAACTTGGCTTTTCAGTAGATGGCCAATGATACCTAACTAAATCCCATTAGCTGGAGAATAGGCTAAGAATAACTAAATAAACAGAAATAATTATTTTTCAGTCTTTTAAAATGGAAGTCACAGGATTGTCTGAAATTTTAAATATGGTGCATTTTAAATGGGATCTGTTGCCTAATATGAAATTTAGCAACATGTCAAAAGCACCAGGGGTATCCTTCAACTGAAGACCTTGATGCTGGTCTTCAACCTCTATACAGCCATATCTGTCTTCAAGTCCCTGCTGTCACTATGATTTGAGCACGCTGCTTTCTATTGAGACCGCGAAGGAGGGGCTAACAATGGATCATTTATTCAAGAGATACAAATAAAATTTCCTTGATAGGAGGGAATGGAAGACGGGCAACCCAGGAAAAGTAATAACATCAGTTGTTCACGTAGGCACCGGTAGTGGCCCAGGATGCAATGCATGTGGGAAGGCAGGTACTGGGAGAGTAAGCGGCCCAAGCACTTAACTGCTATGCTAACAGTGATGATTATAAAGATGGTTGAGTTTCTTGGTTTCTTCTCATAGTCCTAGAAAGTACATAGAAGACAAATGAAAAGTTGAACTATCTGAACATGATCATCAGTATGCATGGGAAAACTTAGAATCCCCATGGTTACTCACCCACAGTTATCACAGGAACTGCAGATTGGTTTGAATACACAAAACTTGGAGAATCCAGGTGTAACAATTCCTATTTTCACTTCATGCAGCAAAAACCAAAGCCAGGTCTACAATAGTTGATTTCAAGGAGCAATTTGACTAGGCAAGAGGGTGCCTGGTGCTTGGTTAAACTTTTTGCTGAGTGTGTCTAGGAGGACTTAACCTGGGTGAGGTCGGCGTCTCAATCAGTGGGCTCACAAAAGCAGAGAGCCATCTCAGTATGAGCAGATCTTACTTAATCCACTGAAGAACTAAATTGACCATAAAGGATCCATACAGAAGAACGGTTCTCTATGCCTAATGTGAGCCAGGACATTGGTTTTCTCTTGCTCTTGGAATCAAGCTCAGAACTTACACTCTTTCGGGTCTTTGCACTCACACAGAAGCTAGATGTTGGTTCTCTTTGGTCCCCCGGCTTGCTGGCTACAGACCTTGATGCATTTCAGCCTCTATAACTGCATGAGTCAAGTTCTCAACCACTCCCCAACCTATACATACCCTATCCAGCTCCTGACAGCTGAGGAGCTAGCAAAAGTGAAGGGGCCATGGAGTGCTCCTGGGAGTAGACAGCTTGTGCTAGAGTCCAGAACCTCAACAACTATGCTTTGTAGTGTCCCTTTATTCTCTTGCTACTGATTTGAAGAGGGTGAGTGCCTGGAATATAGTTACCCCTCCCCTCAGTGACCCACGGACAATTGAACTTCCTGCATCCTCTGTGAAGGAGATGGGTACTTTTCGTTTAACTAAAAGATGAGCACATACATCAGCAGGCAAAGGGGTTGGGCTCTTCTGGATAATGTCCAACACCTCTCCAGATCTTTCTCTTCCCTTCTCCACTTCACCCTCCCCTTTGAAGAGCTGTCAAGAATAGACCATGTCAACGGGCTCCCTGCCCTGTGCACTTCACCAGTTTGGAACACAGTCAAAGACAAGAACGATGAAGGGGAGAGATATCAGGTCAGCACTCCCAGCTCCCTCCCTGTAGAATCATCAGGAGCTGGCCATGTGGCCCTAGCCTGCTAGCTCTGCCAATGTCCCCCTCATTATTCCACTTACGTGAGCCTGGAGGAGGTAAACAGAGCCTCCGTAACCAGTCCCAGAGGCTATCCCATTTCTGAAGTTTCCTTATACACTGCCCACACCTTTGCAAATGATCTCTTTATTACATTTTTCTCAAATTATCCTAATTTGAGTGTACCATCTGTTTCTCACCGAGACTGAGATTCCTACAGCTTCAATGGGACTACAAAGTACTGATTTTTGTAAGGCATTATTTTGTATTTTTCTGAACACACCCCTGCCCACACACTTACCCACAACACACCCACACACACTATTATAAGACCAAGTAAAGTTTCTGAGGCAAGTTGGGGCTTCTCTATGTGAGGGCATTGATGTGTGTGTGAGAGGTTCATGATAAGACACCTCCAGAAAACCTAAACCTAAAGTCAATCTCAGAGTGAAAACCTCACACTTACATGCCTAATTTACCAACTGGGAACTTGCTGTGAACAGAATTTGGAAATATTTGCTTATAGTACATGGTTACTGTGTGACTTCTCACTATGTATTCCTGTTTCAGCAATCAGTAACCTGGTTGTTCCTAGGGGTCTCCTCTCCTACTGCGCTTGCATATAATTCTTGTGGAATGGTCTCACTTATTCCCAAGTCCAAACAGAAGTAACCTTGACCCAGGCCTTGTCTAGCTAGAGCAAGTATTACATCTTCTGGGCCACCACGGTTCTTTCAAGGATAAGCATATGATATTAGCGGTCATATCAAGGGACTCTTGGTGCAAAGACCTGGAGCGAGAACACTCGATGGAAGAGCCATTGTCAGAACAGGCAGTGTTCCTTGCAACTATGAATAGGCAGTCTGCAAAGGAAGGCAACTTGGGAAAACAGACTGGAGAAATGTGCTGCTGATCTGAAGGCCCCGAGTCCCTGGGGGCAGACCTCGCCTAGACAGTCCTGCAGAATTTTCTTTAGCTCAAGGCACTTTGAGTTAAGTGCTTCCAACAGAAAACTTGCTCCCAGTGACACCCTAAGGGCAGGACAGTGAGACAAATATATCCTGGACACAAAGCATAAAGAAGGTATTTTAGATGTTTAAAAATTATGTCCACTACTGTGTGTCTGCGTGGGATTATGTGAATGTAAGCTCGGGAACCCAGGGAGGTCAGAAGATGGTGTCCAGTTCCCAGGATCTAGAGTTATATATAGGTGGCCGTGAACTGCTCAACATGAGTGCTGAGAACCAAACTTGGGTCCTCTGCAAGAGCTCTTAACCACTGAACTAGCTCTCCAGCCCCTGAAGAATGTATTTAACGAAGAATTTTGTAACAGTCATAGAATATCCTGAGTCAGTTTGCTGTTTTATTATTTTGCCATTTATTGGCAATTCAAACAAAATTATTTTATGTGTATGGATATTTTGCCTGCATGTTTTTCTGTGCATTAGACACATGCTTGGTGCCAGTGGAGGCCAAAAGAGGGCACCATATCCTTTGGAACTAGAGTTACAGATGGCTATAAGCCACAATGTAGGTGCTGGGAATTGAACTCATGTCCTCTGGAGGAGCAGCCAGTGCTCTTAACCACTAAGTCATCTCCCCAGACCCTTCACTGGCAATTTTATGCCTGAGTGAAATGCTCGTCCTTTATATGGTCTATGGACTTAGATGCATATCTGCATTTCAGCAGTGAATGTGTTAGGAGCACTCGGGAGATGTGGCGTTGATCCAGACTGGGAAAGGTAGAAGAGGATCCGCTTAGAACACTGGCTACAATTATCGTGCTTTTAACAAGCTACATATATAGTTTCTATAGTGAGTGTATAATATACATGACACAGTTTTAATTACCCTGCTTCTTTTATTATATTTAGGTAAACCTTGTTTTAATAGAAAATTGGCTCAGAGAACTCTTGCTGTAGTGGCTGTTGGAAAACATTTTCACTTTTCCTACGTTGGGAGCACAACCTTGAGTCTCTCCTGGGCGCTAGGCAAGTACCCTCAAACTGAGCCTTTCCCCAACAATTACATACCCTGTCTATCTCCAGGTACGTGTGGACTTAGATGCATACCTGCATTTCAGCAGTGAATGTGTTAGGAGCGCTCGGGAGATGTGGCGTTGATCCAGGCTGGGAAAGGTAGAAGAAGATCCGCTTAGAACAAACTCTTGAGTACTGTGCACCAGTGCCTTCACCTGAAGACGGTACTGTTCCAGCAAATTCTCAACCTGTTACCCTGTCCCTGTTGTGACCCCCCCCCATAGCCTATTTTTACTTCAACACCATCTTCTTAAAGATGGGTTTTTGTTAAAAACAAACAAACAAACGAGTCTCTGACTTTCATCAAGATAAAAACCGAATTACCTAACCAGAAAGCCCCAAGTGGAATGCAGAACCCACTCCAGGGTTATTCCATACCATGTGACTCTTGAAAGTCTCATGCCTTTGTATTTTCTGTTTCTTCTGCTGGGAACCCCTCCATCTCCTTTCCATGTGCTCACGGCTTTCCCCTCACTTCTTTAAGGCATTAGGTTTCTGTTCAGATAATGCAATGTCAGCTAGGTTCTCCTTTTTTTTTTAATACCACTTAGTAGCACAGCACCGTCCTAGCACCACAATTACAATTCCCCTGTCTTGATAACTGTCTGGACCACTTATAGACACCTGAAATGTCTTCACTTTTTGGTTTCCATCTTTTATTCCAATGAATTAAATATGAGTTCCAAGAAAATTATATTCACCAGCCCTAGAGCATGTCTAGTAGAGCAAGCTCTTCATATATACACTGGAGAATGGATAAATGAATGTGGGGAGGTCCATTGGGTAAACTGCTTGGACAAAGGACAGAGATGCAGGAAGGCACCCTCCTCTTAGAACATTTAAATTCAGGAAACACATGAAGAAGGAAGTAAACAAGAACCTGATGGCAACAGCCTTGCGTATATAAATTTTCCAGATACCCAGAGTTGTTTCTGAGGAAAAACAAATCAAATAAGGGCTGGCAGGTCCTTTACTGGACCAAGGAGAGCTCACAAAAAGCCCAAGTTGATATCATTTCAAGACCTCAGAATAATATGCAATAAGCACTTTTTGAACCAAATAAAACTCTTCACAATCCCTGGTGAGGCAATAAACTTTGAATCAATAGCTGAGCAGGAGCCAAGCTTCAGCATTGGAATTTCCCCTAATTAGAATGTCCAGTGGAAAGGTGGTAGGATGCAAGCTCAGCATCCACTCCAAACCAGTTAATATGCAAATACAGCATCCTTCCAGCCAGCACCACACTGGTGGCACTTCTTTAAATAAGGTTTTCAAGGTTGGGGTGCCAAGAAAATACAGCGTAAGAATCTACACCCAACTGAGTCTTTGCACCTGAAACATGGATTGAAGTGCTCCCGAGGGGTGAGATTTCAGCAAGGCACTCTGTGTAACCACAAGTATTAACATAGTCAATAACCAAATATTCACTGACCACTTGCTATGTGCCAGGTTTTATTCTGGTCCCATTCATTCATCTGTATAGCATTGTTAAGTGCCTATGAAACGGAATACGTGGGGTTAGGTTCCCAGGATTAAAAGCAAATGAGACAGCATCCCTATGATCAAAGACCTGTCAGAGCAGATGCAGATCTATAAACACTAAGTTATTGTATGATAAGTTAAATAGTTCTGTATGTAGGAACAGGGTGGGGCGGGGAAGTATATTCTCTTCAAGTGAATGCTTGAAAGTCCTTTAAAATTTTAAGTCATCAAATCATTTTCAACTAGTGTTTAGATGGTGTCATGAAATTTTCATCTGAGGGCTGAAGACATGGCTCAGCAGTTAAAAGCACATACTGCTCTTGCAGAGGACTTGGATTTGGTTTCCAAGTATGCACTCTGTGTGGCTAACAACTGCCTGTCTTATCTTCAGGAAATATGGTGCCCTCTTCACACACACACACACACACACACACACACACACACACACACACACACATGAGGGGGTAGGAGAGGGAGGGAAGGAAGGAGGGGAGAGGCATACACATTTTTTTAATCTTTAAAAACAATTTTCATCAGTTATGCAACTTATGAGTCTGTGATATTATACACGTTTATTATAATAGTCAAGGCAGATCAGGTACTGTTGGAGTAAAAACGCTGTAAGTCTCAGTGATTTATAAAAAAGTGAAGATGCTCTTGCTTATACTACTTACCCATGGCAAGACAGCTGAGTGGCCCTGTTCACTTCATCATTTAGATGCTCAAGCTGACAGAAAAGTCAGTATCAAAAGTTAGCGCATGTGCATCTTAAAGCATCTGCTAAAATGTGACATCACTCACATTTAACTGGGCAAGACAAATCACATGGCTGTCTCTGAATCCAATGGAAGAGAAACGTACTCTGTTCCAAAAGGGAGGTGTTCTAGTTCCATTTCCACTGTTGGAACAAATTATTTTGACCAAAAACAAGGTGGGGAGGACACAGTTCATTTCATTTTAAACTTACAGGTCACAGTCCCTGGTTAAGGAGAGTCAAGGTAGAAACCACACAGCATGGCCTCCAACTAGGGAACTCACAGTCAGGAAAGTACAGCAGAACCATAAAGTATGCTGCCGGTGGCTGGCTTGCTCACATCTCATGCTCAGATAACTTTCTTATACAGCTCAAGACCACCTTTCTGGGGATGGTGCCACCCATGGTGGGCTGTGATCTCCTACATCAATTAACAATCAAGTTAATACTCCATAGACATGACCCCCTGGCCAATCTGATTTTGACAATTCCTCAACTGAGGCTTTCCTCTCAGATGAACCTAGGTCTGGTCAAGTTGACAGCTAAAGCTAACTAGGGTAGGAGGGAAGCAACTAATGAAGAACATCCTTGAAGAGCACCACAGAAGCACCTCACAGGAGTGAGGCCTGAGCATGCTCTTCTTGAATGTGTTGACTATGGGACCTTTTGCTCAAGGCTTGACTTTCTTTGCACGAAGGCTAACACATACAACGACTCAAAATGTGGTGTGTAACACTTTCCACTTAAGTTTAGAATTTTGGGAATCTTACTTTTAATATGGGTCTCAGTCACCACTGTTAGGGTTAATCAGCAAATGAGGGAACTAGAGGTAGAGAAAGAAAACAAAAGTAGGGAAGATGATGGGAGGGTTTATTGCAATGAAGTTATTGGCAGGACACAGAAAGCTGATTTGAAAAATGGAGCCCAAATCCCAAACTTCTACTCTACATCTATAAGTAGGCAGAAACCTTAATTTTATAAGAATTCTAAGTCAAGCAGAATTATTCAATAAAAAAATAATCATTTTGAATGGAGGACTGGTAAATAAACAAAAGCTTATTTTATGTGCAAATGACGGGTTGTCAAACTAAAGCAGTAAAAATATGTTTTGTTGTTTGTTTGTTTGTTTGTTTAAACATGGGGCTTAATGTTTCTAAGAAGCAAAGGCAGGTAAGTGGAAATTAATTATAAACACACACATTATACACACACACACATGGACAATGTCTAATTTCTCAGTTTAGTATGAGGTCTGTAGTTTTATTTATCAAATACAACATGTATATAGTCTCTCCAAAGCTTGATTAAAACTTTCCCTAATATATCCTCAATCACATATCATAGAAGATAATAATTGTGTTTTCAAACATGCATCACTGTTTAAGAATTAATACATGTCATATTTCATTTTGCTTTCTAGCTATAGTGGTTTGATTTCAGGTGAGAGATTTAATTTAACCTTCAGTTGGATTGATTTTGCTTTGTTTATTTCTAGTTTATTTTTTAAAGTCTTTTCATGTAACCCAGGCTGACCTCAAACTCGTGATCCCTCAGCCTCACTATCCTCAATGGCTGGATTACAGGCCATTGATTTTGTTTTCTTACATTCAGTTATTTAGTGAGAAAATTCTTTTGGAAGAAAAGTAGGGATGTAGGCTACTTTGAATTTCACTTCAGAAGTTCATTGCCCCATTGCAAACTCAGGGCATCTGAGATTATCTAATTTCTTTCTTTCATGTAACATTCTGCTATTCCTCCAACACAGCCGGTGTAAGGGATCAAACCTTTTAGTTCACATGGATGTCTCTAGTCACTGACAGAAAAACTCAAAAAACCCCATGACCATGTCTTTTAGTCCATTAGCTTCACAGGGAGGTGCTATGTGGAGGTTGTTATGAGGGGAGTCTTTGGAGTTGGTACACATCTGGACTTGGTGGTCTTGTATGAGTAATTATGCTCTGTGTGCTTTTGTTTCCCAGAGTAGGCGCTGAAGTAAGGCTTAAATATTATCAGAATGTGAAGCACCATGTGGACAAAGGTCAGTATCCCGTGAACAGCAGGTATTACTATCACCAAGGCTTGTTCTGTACTGATGAATTCCACCACCCAGGGAAACTCTCTTTCTACTTTGCTAATATCCATTTGATTTTTCCACTTAAGGTTTTCTAAACCTTATTGAATGCAATTTGACATCCTCAACCTTCTTACTAAAACTCTGCCCAAAATAAGTGAGAACTGTTACAAACTGGAAATGTGCATGGCCCCTAGCAGTAACCTCCAGATGTGTCTAGACGACCTCCTAATCTCCGCATGACTGATGAGGGTTTCTATCATATGGTATGCACCACATTGCTTCTACTGACACAGAAACTCTACTGTCTTAAATATGATGAATGCAGCTGTCTAGAGAAGAAAAGATGAATAGACCTCAGAGTCATGCGCTGCTCATCTCTGCACAGCCTTGCCCCACATCTGCTCATAAAGTCCTGCCAAGTTTCCCTCTTAAATGTTTTAAGATTCTCTTTCTCTAAGCTACGAACTCCACATTGGTCACCAGAACACCATCTAACTCTTGTACTCTGTCTCTCTCTGCCTCACCTGCGATTTCCCCACTCTGGCCCCATATCCGGATGCCCTCACTTATGCTAAGAAAGTCTTGCCTCATTATAGTCTTGGTAAAGTTGACAAACATCTCTGTACCTATACTTTACTGCCATCCAAATTCACCTGCTTTGCTGAGCTGAAATAGCTGCCCCATATCTGTGTCCCAGAGTATACACCACATACCTTGCAATTCATTATTATTCCCCTAAAATTACGCAATTATTTGATGTATCTGTTTCCCCCAACTGGCTATGAGGACACACCCTATGCTTTATTTGACGTCTGTTCTCTCAGACCTGAGTGAGGATAGAGTCATAAATGGATCTAAATGGGTATTCCAGAAAGACAGGGTAAGCTTACTTTACACACGTTGCTAGCTTCTACTGTAAACTGAAGTGCTCCTTTACCTGTTTAGCAATTATATTCTTCATGTTTAAAATAAACAAGTCTATAATGGTGTATAAAATCACGATTCTACAGCGTGTGACTTGCTAATACCAGCCCTTGCAATTAGAGGTAAAAATGAAAACTGTCTGAACAGGCAAAACCATTTACCTAAAGGCTCTGGGTCTTGCAGAATGCACAGCCCTTCTCATACAAGCTGGTGTTAAATAAATGGGTTACTGGTGGTATGTGAATTTATTCCTGCTGTCAGCATAAAATAAGAATCACTTCGTAGGTCAAGCTGGCCAAACCTGCATAAGAAGTTTTAATTTAACACCCCCTCCAGAGACATTAACCATATAACGCAGGAGCTACAACAGACAATGTCTGAGAGAAAATGTTTCCAACAGTGGAAACCTGAAAACAAGCCATACTCTACAGAACGAGAGAGTGTCAACTCAAAAGTCTATAACAGAGTCACTGAATGCAGTGATTTGTAGATTACTGTGAAACATGGGAAAGTATAAACCAGAAGAATTAGAATACAAAATTAAATATATGGCATGGTTATAACTACAGAGCCCCATGAATAAAGATTTAGGGTATGTCCAGAGAATAAACACAACCCCTCTACCGAATGGTAGGATAATGGAGAACTGGTTTTTTTTTAATTTCTGTTTTTATAGACTTTTCAACATAGCATAAAGTTGTTTTGCTAATAACAATAAACTCAAAGGACAGAAACAAAAGCTACTGAAGATAAAACAGAAATAAGGGGGAGGAAGGGGGTGCAGTGAAAGAGGCTGACATTGATAATAAGACAAATTAAATACACAAATATAACAAGTAAAGCAATATAGAGCCAAGCTTGAAAGCAAAAAAAAAACAAAAAAAACCAAACAGAATTCTCTAGCCACAGAAACAAGGAAGACACTCAATGCCTAATCAGGAAGCACAAAACATCAGGAAATGAAATGTTGCCAGGAAGATTAGCAGAAAAAAATAAGGTGTATTCCAATAATTAAAGAAATAGAAAAGTTTAAAAGATACTCTTTGTAATAGTTAAGAAATGAAATCAACCTTGGTGCCCATTACTGGATGAATGAGTTTCAAATGTGGGATAAATTCACAAGGAAATATTACTCAGCCTCAAAGAGTGGAATCTTGTCATTTGTAGCAAAATAGAGGACATTATGGCAAGTGAAACAGGCCAGAGATAGAAACACAAGAACCACATGTCGCCTCCTATCTAGAGACCATCGAAAATGTAACCTGAAAGCTGAATAGTAATTGACGGAGGCTGGGCAAAGACAGAACATGGAGACAAAAGCAAGCTGGATTGTATCAGCGCATGTTGCACGTATGTGTTAAAACAGCATCCTGGGCTCCACGGCAAGTTCAATTTATAAATGTTGATAAAATTTAATACATAAGTAAATGCATTGAAAATACTCTAACCGAACACACTTAAGAGAGTGAGTGAGGAGGCTGAGGACAGGGATCGGAGAGAACAAAGGCTTCCTGGAAAGGAATCTAAAAGAGATCACCTTGAGAGAGTGCATTGATAAGGATGGCTGCAAAAGTGGAAGAGAATGCAGCAAAGAAAAAGGAAGTAACATGGACGTCCATCAGGAAGCATGAGCAAGCAAATCTTCAACTTTATGTACATACAAGTTCCAAACTGAAAGGAAAAAACAACCGAGGGAGATGACACTCGGAACTGAAATCTGCTGTAGTCAAAGGACATTACTTCTAAACCTAATCCAGATTAGCATGGCTAGTAATAATACACCCCTACAAAGAAAAAGAGAAGTAGTTAAATAACCAGGAAAAAAGTCAATTACAATCAAAATGCATTGTTGGATCAACAGGAGTCTCACCAGCTACAAAGGATGTCAGAAAGCCTTGAAAAACCTCTCAGAACTTCTAAGAAAATACATGATGAGAAGAGAAAGAGTAACAGTCTCTAGAAATCTATACTTGGAAACCCTAATATTCCTGCACAAAGCTGAGGCATTTTCAATAAAGTAAGGTAGAGAGTTTCTGCACTCGGAAGATTCATGAAGAGGCTGCTTATTGGGGGCCACATGGAATCCAGATGGAATGAGCAAGCCCCCAAAGCAGTAAGTAACAAAGGTGGTAGTCATGTATGTAAATCGACATAAAACTATTCGCTATCAAAGCACAGAACAGTAGGGATGGTTGATGTGGAGATGGTCAGAAAATTGGCATACATAAAGCACTCACCACCATAATAAACACAGGAGTGGGAAGACCATAGTTCTACTGTACTTAGGGCTTTGTGCTGTTGGTGAAGGAGAAAGGGATGCTACCTTCAGCCTGTGGTGAGCACACATGTGAAACATTTATGTGTATATGACCATCGGTAGTTAGACTTGAATAGGGCAAGGAAATATGCTCTAATTTCTAGAGAGAGGCGAGTGGAAGACTGTCTTAGGCTCTAAACTGAAAGAATAAAAAAAGAAAGGCATTAAGTTTTAAAACCAGAGTTATGCTTTTTAAATACAAAAGTTAGGAAAGAGTGGGACGAGTGAGTGACTGACAGGTAGACCAGGAAGACAGAAGCAAGAGTTCAAAAAGAGAGCAGCAGCACTTAGAAACCGTGGCAAAGGGACATTCTGTATGCAGTCACTAGAGAGGGCAGTCTTTTAAATGATTTACCTTCACACAAACATAAAGGCAAAACCAATCCATCTTCTAGAACGTTGTCTTGTGAATTACCGTCATGAAGATAGAAAAATTCATTCACAAAACACACAATATATTAGCAATGAACAAAAGACAGGGCTGGAGATATAGTTTAGTGGTAGAGGACTTCTCAAGCATGCATGAGGACCTAGGTTCAATTCCCAGCAACATACACGGGGGGGGGGGGGGGGGGGGAGTGTAGGGGGGCGATAAAGGAAGAGGGAGAGGCAGGGTAGAGGGAGAGGTAGAAGGAGGGGGAGAGGATGGGGTAAACAGTTTTAGAATCAATGTTCTGACTAGAAAGACTATAAGCACGCTTTAACAAGCCAATCGCGTTACACAGATATGTGCCACACATACCCTAGGCAAATGGCTAGGCAGAATATCCAGAAAACAGAAACTTCGTATTTCTCAGGAAATGGCTACAATTAAGTTGGCGAAATGGGCAAGAGACATGAACAGACAACTTACCACAGAGGAGATTCAGATGGTCACAAGACCTCTGCAAAGCCACTCCACTTCACTTGCCACTAGAGAAATGCCCAACAAACCCTCAATGAGATTCCATTACAGACAGACATGAATTATTCACTTGATCCCAGGAAGGCTACACCAAGTTATAATTCCCTTCGTGATGTAAACCAGGGCCGCGCTACTGCATGCTTGCTGACTTTGAAGGCTGTCACTTTTATTTAAACCAAAAACCCGGTGAACAGATGTGAAAATGACTGTTGTTTAATTTTACATGTTAAAATACCATAGATTTCCTGATTTTTAGATTATATTGACTAGTACGTGTGTACATTTTCTTTTTTGACTTATTTGTACCCATTTTTCTGTTGGAAGTCCATTGTGGCTAATTTTTTTTTTTCCGGGAGAAATACCCTATTTTAATGTGGAGTTCCAAACGTGTCCTTGACTTAATTAAGTCCCCTCTTCCTAATAGGAAAGTGCAGTATGTAGTTACGACGGCACCATACCTGTTTCAAGACACTCTTGAAACTGAGAGCAGATATATCCTAGTTTATGGATACTAGAAAGTACCAGATGATGACTACAGGTACCAGAGCAATAATGTTTCCTGACCCCACTCAAACAACAACAACAACAACAACAACAACAAATCCAACAGGACAGTTTCTACCGCCCCTGGCCTTTTCTTCCTCCCTCCTGCCTGGAATACAGTACTCGATGTCTGAACAAAGGCAACAGTTTTGTAAACTGGAGGATCATAGTCAAATGATCACTTTTCGAACAATAGGAACCTGTACCCTTGATGCCTTCCCTGAGATGCTGAATTATTCCTAACTGCTCTTCTTCAGGATTTCTTATAAATAAGGCTAGAGAACTAAAATGCATTTGGTTTAATGTCAATAGTAGAATTTCTTCCATCTGAGTGCAACCTAGTTAATAGGCACATCCTTTTATGTTGATTTAATATATAAAATGTATATATAATACATAAAATATCTTATATACATATATGATTTAATATGTACAATATAAATATGAAATGTATATTTTAAGTATATTACTCTTGCCATTAATATTGAAAATGCACACATTTCAAAAGGAATATAAATGATAGAGTTAGATAAAAAGTTCTATGAAAATAATTCAATGCAATAACCAAGTGGCAACATTCTGATAAACTACAAACCAGGGCAATTAATTCAACAAATAGCAAAAACTAGATTATCAATAAGAAACTGAGAAACTGAAAGACTTATTTCCCTGAGGCTTCCCCCCCTCACTACTGTCCACACTGGCATGACTTCTATTACCCCACATGGTAGATGGATCACACTTGGGGTCTCTGCTCTGATTTTCCTTCTACTTGGACTTTTTCCTTAGGCATCTGTACCTTCATTAAGCACCTAGAATAATTCTTTTCAAAGTAAGTTATGCCAGGCCACATGTGTATTTGAATCCCTGCAATGGTATTTCCATCACTAAGAGTCAAATCTAAAATACTGAAAATGGAGTGTGAATCAGATCATTCTCGCTCAGACCTTTATTTCTTCTCTCCCCTCCTCACTACTGAGTTCTACCCACCTTAACCTTCTTGAGATTCTATGGGGGTGTTGGATGTGCTCCCATTAAGGACCTTTGCCCTTGCTGGTCCCTCTGCTAGAACATCACTCTCAGAGCTCAGCTCACTCAGGCACTGTGCAGGTTGCTGTCCATTTCCAACCAATGAAGCCTTCCCCCACAGCTGGCGTCACACATCTCTCCTACTTGACTGACTTTGCCTCTTCTTCACATTTAGCACCAGGTGATACTTTATAGAATGACTGCTTTAAGCATCTTAAGTTCTTTTCCTTTGTCTTATAATTTTATTATTTTATGTGTGTGTGTCTTGCCTGCATGTACATCTTTGTGCCATATGCATATAGTGCTCCTGGAGGTCAGAAGAGGGAGTCAGATGCCTTGGGACTGGACTGACAGTCAGTTGTGAACTGTCATGTGGGTGCTGAGAATCAAACCAAAGTCCTCTGGAAAAACAGCCCCTACTCTTAAGTTCTAAGCCATTGCTACAGTTCTGCATTTTAAATTCTTTAATGATACTATTAAAGTACGAAGGAAAAGAAACATGGATGAGTATCTAAATGCCTAGTTCAGGAGGCAGAGGCAGGCAGATCTCTGTAAGTTTTAGGCCAGCCTGGTTTACACAGCAACTTCTAGGAGAACCAGGGATACATGGTGAGACCCTGTCTCAAAAAATTATAGTTCACTAATAATAAAGTTAAAAACTTTTAACATGCACAGCTTTGAAAATCAAGTGTTTGAAAGCACAGCAGTATCGGAAATGTAATAGTTGATTACAGAGGTACAGATTAATAGAGTCTTGTTAGAAGCATTTTGTATTGAATATTAAGAATTTTAAAGTATTTATACATTTTGAAGTGGTATTTCTACTTTCATTTTACATAGCAAGGCCATTATATACAAAGACCAATATTCACCGGTTGTCAACTGTGACATATTTTGTGAGTTAAAGGTTGAAAACATAACTGTTCCATGGCAGGATAATGATTATATTATGTTGCATACATGACATAGAATATTAATGTTCCATTAAAAATAGTTTTTTAAAATATTTTTAGAAACCTAAAAATATATATATCATAATCATAGTTGAAATAAATTAGGATCCCATACAGACTACATAGCATAAGATTTCATGTAAGTTAAATCATAAATACTATTTTTAAAAACTAAAGAAATTCCTGCATTTATATGGCAAGATTAGGTATATTTTTCTTCTTTTCTAAACTGTAGTTCTGAATTTCCTAAGCTTTATCAATAGAAAGAAAGAAAGTAGTCAGGTCAAAGAAATCTTACTTAAAAGGAAAAAACTGCTCCCAACTCCTGTGGATTTCTGCTGCTCAGGTGTAGGCCACTCAGAAGAACAGGTGCAGGTCAGCCACATCAGTCTGGAGAATAGGTACAGGCCACGCCAGCCAGAAGAACAGTGCAGACCACACCAGTCAGAACAACAGAGACCCCCTGCTGTACAAAAGGCCAAGCTAGCCACCATAAGGCCAGTCCCCAACTTGGACAGAAGTTCCCTACCATCATCCCAAACCCAGATGCCTAGACGCCAGTGTGAAAATATAGTCAATAAGAGTCAGGGCAATATGGCATCACCAGAGCCTATGACAGCAAGACCTGGGTATTCCAGCACAGCTGAAACACAAGAATCAACCTTAAAAACAACTGTATGAAGATGACAGAGGTCCTTAAAGGGGAAATAATAAAAGAAATCCCTTAAATAAATTGAGGAAAAGTCAAACAAAAAATTAGAGGAAATCAACAAACCCCTTAAAGAATGTCAACAAAGTCAAGAAAAACAAACAGGTGAAAAAAACTGTTCAAGACCTGAAAATTGAAATAGGTGCAACAAAGAAAACACAAACTGGAGGGATTCTGGAAATGGAAGCTCTGGGTAAGCAAACGGGAATTATAGAGGCAATCACCAGCAGAATACAAGAGATGGAAAAGAGAATCTTAGGCATTGAAGAAAGATAGAAGAAACAGATTCATTAGTCAAAGAAATGTTAAATCTAAAAAACTCCTAAAAAAATCCAGGAAATCTGGGACACTGGAAAAATCAAACCTAAGAATAGTAAGAATAGAAGGAGAAGAAAAATCCTAGCACAAAAACTCAGAAAATATATTTAACAAAATCATAGAACAAAATTTTTCTGACCTAAGGGACATGCCTGTGAAAGTACAAGAAGCTTTTAGAAAACACAAAATAGATTGGGTAAGAAAAGAAAGTCTCTGTGCCACATTATAATCAAAACACTAAACATACAGAGGAAAGAAAGAATATTAAAAGCAGCAAGAGAAAAGGACAAACAACATATAAAGGCAGACCTATTAGAATTACACTTGACTTCTCAACAGAGACTCTAAAAGCCAGAAAGGGCTTGGACAGATGTGCTGCAGACCCTAAGAGACCATGGTACCAGCCCAGACTACTATATCCAGCAGAACTTTCAACCACCTAAATGGAGAGAATAAGATACTCCACGATAAAGCCAAATTTAAAATATATCTATCCATAAATCCAGCCCTACAGAATGTGCTAGAAGGAAAACTTTATTCCAAGGACCTAACTATACCCACAAAAGCACAGGCAATAAATAATCTCACATCAGCAAAACCCACAGGAGAAACACACACACACACACACACACACACACACACACACACACACACACTACTGCTGCTGCTGCTGCTGCTACTTCTACTACTACTACAACTAACAACAACAAAAATAACAGGAATTAACAGTCATTGGTCATTAATATTCTCAATATCAATGGGCTCAACTCCTCAACAAAAAAAAAGCACAGGCTAACAGAATGAATATGAAAACAGGATCCATCCTTCTGCTATGTACAAGAAGCACAGTTCAACAACAAAGACAGACATTATCTCAGAGTAAAGGGTTGGAAAAAGATTTTCCAAGCAAATGAACAGCCTAAGAAGAAAGCTGGTGTAGCTCTTCTAATATCTAACAAAATATACTTCAAACAAAAATTAATCAAAAGAGGTGGAGAAAGACATTTCATACTCATCAAAGGAAAAATCCATAAAGATGATGTTTCAATTATTGACATCGGTTCCCCAAACACAAGGGTGCCCACATTTGTAAAAGAAACATTACTAGATCTTAAAGTCACACATGAAACTTCACACATTAATAGTGGGAGACTTCAATACCCCACTTTCACCAATGAACAAGTCATACAGACAGAAACTAAACAGAGAAATAATGGGCCTAGCAGGTGTTATTAATCAAATGGACCTAGCAGATATCAACAGAACATTTCACCCAAACACAAAAGAATATACTCTCTTCTTAGCACCTCACAAAACATTCTCCAAAGTTGACCACATACTCTGTCACAAAGAAAGTCTCAACAGATAACAGGAAAATTGAAATAACCCCCTGTATCCTATCAGACTATCATGGATTAAAGATGGATATCAACAGGATCAGAAGCAACAGAAAGCTTATAAATGTATGAAAAATGAAAAACTTCCTACTGACTGACTACTGGGCCAAGGCAGAAATAAAGAAAGAAAGTAAAGTCTTCCTAGAATTCAATGAAAATAAATACACAGCATACTGAAACTTATGGGATACAATGAAAGTTATGGGAAAGGTCATAGCACTAAGTGCCTGCATAAAGAGATTGAAGAGATCTCATACTAGCAACTTAACAGCACACCCGAAAGCTCTAGAATTAAAAGAAGCAAACTCACCCAAGAGGAGCTGACAGCAGAAAATAATCAAACTGAGGGCTGAAATCAATAAAACAGAAATAAAGAGAACAATACAAAGAATCAATGAAACAAAGAGTTGGTTTTTTGAGAAAATCAACAAGATAGACAAACCCTTATCCAACCTAACTAAAAAGCAGAGAGAGAGCATACAAATCAACAAAATCAGAAAGGAAAGGGGGACATAACAACAGACACCCAGGAAATCCAAAGAAACATTGGGTCATACTTCAAAAACCTGTACTCCACAAAATTTGAAAATCTGAAAGGAATGGACAAATTTCTTGATAGATACCACTTATCAAAATTAAGTCAAGATTAGATAAACAATTTAAATAGACTTTTAACCCCTAAGGAAAGAGAGTCATTAAAAGTCTCCCAACCAAAAAAAAAAAAAAAAGCCCAGGGTCAGACAGTTTTAGCACAGAAAGAGGTCATACCAATACTCCTCAAATTTTTCCACAAAATAGAAACAGAAGCAACATTGCTAAACTCATTTTATGAGGCCACAGTCACCCTGATACCCAAATCACACAAAGATTCGATAAAGAAACAGAATTACATACCAATTTCACCCATGAACATTGATGCAAAAATACTCAACAAATACTTATAAACCGAATCCAGGAACACATCAAAAAGATCATCCACCATGATCAAGTAGGCTTCATCCCAGAGATGCAAGGATGGTTCAACATATGAAACTCTGTCAATATAATCCACCATGTAAACAAATTGCAAGAAAAAAAAAGACACAAGATCATCTCATTAGAAAAGGCCTTTGACAACATCCAACACCTCTTCATGATAAAAGTCTTGGAGAGATAGGGATACAAGGCACATACCTAAATAAAGGCAATTTACGGCAAGCCTATAGCCAACATCAAATTAAATGGAGAGAAACTCAAAGCAGTTTCACTAAAATCAGGAATAAGACAAGGCTGTCCACTCTCTTCATATCTATTCAATATAATACTTGAAGTTCTAGCTAGAGCAATAAGACAAGTGAAGGAGATCGGGGAATACAAATTGGAAAGGAAGAAGTTATAGTATTGCTATTTGCAGATGATATGATAGTATACATAAGTAACCTTCAAAATTCCACCAGGGAACTCCCACACCTGATAAACACCTTCAGTGAAGTAGCAGGAAGATGCAAGATTAACTAAAAAAAAAAATCAGTAGCCCTTCTATATACAAATGACAAACAGGCTGGGAAAAAATCAGGAAAACAGCACTATTCACAATAGCAACAAATAACTTGGGGTAACTTTAACCAAGTGAGGGAAAGACCTATATGATAAAAAAAAAAAAAACTTCAAGTCTTTGAAGAAGGAAATTGAACAAGATATCAGAAGATGAAATGATCTCCCATGTTCATGGATTGGTAGGATTAGCATAGTAAAAATGGCCATGCTACCAAAAGCAATCTGCATATTCAGTGCAATCCCCATCAAAATTCCAACACAATTCTTTACAGACCTTGTAAGAACAATACTCAACTTCATATGGAAAACAAAAGTTCAGTATAGCTAAAACAATCCTATATAATAAAAGAACTTCTGGAGGTATCACCATCCCTGATTTCAAGCTGTACTTCAGAGCTGCAGTAATAAAAACCACATGGTATTGGCATAAAAACAGACATGTTGCTCATGTTGAATACCCAGACGTAAATCCACACACCTATGGACACTTGATTTTTGATAAAGAAGCCAGAAATATACAATGGAAAAAAATAAAGCATCTTCAACAAATGGTGCTAGTCCAACTGGATGTCAGCATGTAGAAGAATGCAAATAGATCCATATCTATCACCCTGTGCACAAAACTCAAGTCCAAGTAGATTAAAGACCTCAATATAAATCCTGTTACACTGAACCTGACAGAAGAGAAAGTGGGGAGTAGCCTTGAACGCACAGAAGACAATTTCTTGAACAGAACACCAATGGTGCAGGCACTAAGATCAACAATTAATAAATGGGGACCTCATGAAACTCAAAAGACTTCTGTAAGGACACTGTCAATAGGACAAAACAGCAGCCCACAGAATGGGAAAGGATTTTCACCAACTCCACATCGGACAGAGGGTTAATACCCAAAATATGTAAAGAATTCAAGAAAATAGATTTCAGAAAACCAAGTAATCCAATTAAAAATGGGGGACAGATCTAAACAGAGAATTCTCAAAAGATGAACCGCAAATGGTTGAGAAACACTTATAGAAATGTTCAAGAACCTTGGATATCAGGCAAATGCAAATCAAAATGACTTTGAGATTCCATCTTACATCTGTATGGCTAAGATCAAAAACACAAGTGACAGCTCATGCTGGTGAGGATGTGGAGCCAGGGGAACATTCCTCCATTGATGGTGGGAGTACAAACTTGCACAGCCACTTTGGGAATCAATATGGTGGTTTCTCAGAAAATTGGGAATCCATCTGCCTCAAGACCCAGCTATACCACTCTTGAGCATATACCCAAAGGATGTTCCATCCTATCACAAGGGGTGAAAGCTGAAAGATCAGAGAAGCAGAACAGCCAGCCACTAGCTTACCTTTATAAAGTCCTCAGCCTTGAGAGAGTGAATTTCTGTTTCCTCACGCCTTATATATCTTTCTGTGTCTTGTCATATTACTTCCTGGGATTAAAGGCACATGTCACCGCTGCCTGGTTCTGTTACTCTCATGTAGTCGTCCAGTGTGGTCTTGAACTCAGAGATCCAGAAGGATCTCTGCTTCTCGAGTGATAGGATTAAAGGTGTGTGCCACCACTGCCTGACCTCTATGTCTAATTTAGTGGCTGGCTCTGTCCTCTGATCTCCAGGTAAGCTTTACTGGGGTATACAATATGTCACCACAATGGTATGTACCTGGTCTTATTGTAGCATATTATGTCGTGTTTGGTTGATGTCCCTAGGAGGCCTGCTCTTTTCCGGGTATGGATCTGGAGGAGAAGGAAGATTTGGGGAGAGAGCCTGGAGGAGAGGGGAGGAAAGGGACACTGTGGTTGGGATATAATGTATGAGAGAATAATAATAATTAAAACAAAATGAAAGAATGCCACATATTTAAAACACAGTTTCCATGATGGTTAATTCTGATAGTTTACGGGCTAAAGTGAAGTTTAATCATCTTGTTATGTATTTCAAGTACAATATATACCTGTTGCTCAGCTCTGGGACATGATCCCTTAATATAATAGAAACAGAACAATTCTGTTTAGTAGGTTTGACCAGCTGGCCACAGAGGCCACTGTTTCAGTCACCATGCAACTTTGTTATTGCTTCTGGGTTCAAATTCCTTAATGACACATAGGGACTATTCCCTCTTCAAGGACCAATGGAGAAAACATTGATGAAATTCTAAGGAGAAAATCTCTACATTTTATCAATTATTTAACTCGCTGTTGATTAAATATCTCAAACTAAATTGTGAGTTCAATTTATGAATACTGGCAATCTGAAAAGGCAGCCTGAATGGTCGCACAGCTTTTAGAGTTTAAGTTGTCTTTAAATACCTTCAATTCATTTTAAACAAATGCACGTAACAGAATATGATGTGACTGTTCCCTCTAGGCTTCACATAAGCACCTTCGTCATGGGCAGAGAGGCTGTGATGACCTCTAGTCCTTGGTAAGAAAATAAGCAGGAAAACCCAGCTGATTGGTCAACTTAATTTAGTGAAACTGTTAACATCCCCTGTTGGGAGAGCAGAGGGATCACAAGGTCTTCCTTCACCTGAGAGTCCTCCCACCCACCCCTCTGCCCTGCTGCACATGGCCTTGGGGAGGCTAGAGTTAGAGGCAGTGAAAGGTTGACCAGGGGTTGGAAATGCTAGACAATGCAGCTGCTCGTGAGTCAGCCATGCTGGGGTGAGACTTTTCAGTGGTGCAGCTGCCTTTGAGTCATTTGTGCTCCTGCTTGGACAGAACTCTTTTTTTGTTCTGTCAATGCCCTTTATATAGGGGGTAAACAGAGCCTTCTTTATGTTTTCCTACGAAAGTCATGCACCGCATAACACACTGCAGAGCCTGAAAGACGGTGTGCGGGCTGGCCAGAGCCTACAAGGACCATCAGGTATCATAGGTTTGCAATGACATCTAACGGGAAAATCGATACCCATCAGGTATCATAGGTTTGCAATGACATCTAACGGGATAATCGATACCCATCAGGTATCATAGGTTTGCAATGACATCTAACAGGAAAATCGACACACTCTCTATATCTTGCATGTTGGCGATATGATAAGGCATGTATCCAGCAACTTAGCAAATTTAGCACTGGAAATTTTCCTACATATTCACAAGCATGTACAAAATGACATGGGTGAGGAGACTAACTCGTCTCAAATCTGAAATAGCAACCTGCAAAACCATCAGTAAGGAACTCACAGAATGAATTAGATATACCCTAGAGCAGGAGACTTGGGAGCTGTAGAAGAGGCCAAGAAAAAAGAAGTTCTTGCGCACTCCTTCGTGTGAGATGTTTGCCAAGACACATATTAAGTTAAAGGCAAGGAGCAGAATGCCACATAGCATATATTACCATCTGTCTTTGAAAAAAAAAATGGTAAAACTCACACAAAGATTGCCTCTTCATTGCAGCCTGTTGTCTAGAGGCTGGGACAGGAGGGGGCTCTACCCTGCACGTCCTCTATATTTTCAGAATCTGTTACACATGACTGTTGCCTACCATGCTAGCCCAAAACACTTAAAAGATACACATAAGATAATTTGCTTACGCATATCAGTTTTCCTAATATTCAAAGTATCGAGTATTGAAAATGACTCAAGTCATTTTTTTTCTAGTAAAATCTGTGTCTGTTGTAAGAGAGAAATTTTCTCCAATTCAGAACAGCAGTAACTGCTATAGTGGTTCCTATTCAAAGGATAAGGTTATTTAGTTTTCATTATTAACTATTATTTTGTTCATTGGTTCATTTAACTATGATTTGCTTAACTTTCTCCATGTGCCAGAAAGTGACAGAGATACCAGTCTCCCTTTCAGGAGCTCATACTGTAGTAAGGAAGACAGAAGAGTAAACAAGCAACATACTCAGGTTGTAACTATCTAGCACCCACAGGGCCCAGCAAATCAATACTGTGTGGTAAGTGTGAAAGGAAAGGGACGGTTGTAACGGCTCAACCTCATTGCCAGCTTGACTGGGTTTAACAGTCACCATGGAAACACACCTCTGGGTGTGTCTATGATGGTGTTTCCAGAAGGGTTTAACTGGAGACAGAATGCCCACCCTGAATGTGGGCAGCACCATCCCATGGCCTGGGGTCCCCAAACGAATAAAAGGAGAAAGTTAGCTGAACATATATTCATCTCTCTTCCTCCTGCATCCAGACACATTATGACCACCTGTCTCACACTCCTGCCTCCAAGCTTTTCGGCCATGATGGACTGTAGCTTGCAACAAAACATACCCTCCCTTCCCCAAGCTGCTTCTTTTAGGAATTTTCTCACAAAAGCCATAAAAGTAACTAATGCAAGAGAGGAAAACACAAAGGGAACCCAGATGAGGCAAGAAAACCCAACCCAGTCAAGACTCCAGAGAAAACCAAGAGACAAGGAAAAATTACCCACAGCACAGACAGAGGAGGCAACCCCTTGCTCGTCATATGTAAAAGTTAAGGAGCCTGCGGAACATTCAAGAACCTATAATAGGTAGGTTGGATTGAGAGGCAGGCTGATTGAGGTCATGGCTGAAGCAACACACGTTTGGAGAAACGAGAGCACAAATAACCGTGCGTGTGTGAAGAGATTTGAGTCTAAAGGCAGCAATAGGCACAAAGGTCTCCAAGCAATGGAATCCCAGAAAAGCAGTTTCCAAACTCGGATGCACATCAATATCTCTTAAAACAAACAAACAAAAATCTGATTTCAGGTCCTATTCCCAAACTTACTGACAGACTCAGAGTACAAAGTTCTAGAATCCGCATTTTTATAGTGTTTATCCTGGACATGCTAACAATAATTCTAGCATAGGAACCACTGGTATCTGGGACCTTCTGGCCTGGACTCCTTGAGGATAAAAACACCCTCTAAGTGACTAGGAAAAAAAAAAAAAAAAAAAAAAAAAACAAGGCAAACGGTTCTCTTGAAATTTCCTCCAACCCGAACTGCTGAGAACAGCAGAAAGCTGGCTCTCAAGGACTCATCCTGCAACAGCCAGAAGGACTAGGAAGCAGGAACAACGTGCCCAAGCAGAGTCTGTCTCCAAAGGGAGACAGATAATTTAGAGACAAAAGCTGCTTTTGATTCTTTTAAGCTTAGCATGAGGTCCCACAGCAGGCGGGCGGTACTAGTTAACACTGTATTTATCTCAGCCCCATATCTGGAGTGAGGGCCTCATACTTGGCATCCATATGCGTGTAGCATATATAACCTTGGCCTAAAAGTGGGGCACTTACACCGCTTGAACCAAAATGAGGCAGAGCAATACGTTGTCCTGAGATACCTCGCCGCCTCTGAAGACAGCATCACGTTCACGACTCTTCACCAACGCAAACATGCACCTCTATTTCTGGGTTGTCTTCCTTTCTGGAGCCATCTTGGCCACTGTTGGAGGTACATTGCAAGGTATAATTACACAGAGATTCCAACGGGAAAACAAAAGAGAGACAGGAAAAAAAAAAAAAGGAAAACCAAATCACCCTACAAAGGTATATTTTTAAACAGTTAACAGCCTTGAATCTAGATGAGTCATATACTAAAAGAAATGCCATCCACAATTCTACCTGATCTGCATAGTATTTTCTCACCAAAAGCTAAGTATTATTGAATTTATTCATTCACTCATGTCATAGGTAATTTACTGAATACCCACTCAACGGCCAGCACTATGATAAGTATTACATAACGGTGAACGAGGCCATTCTCTCCCAGCCCCCACCCCATGTCCTGGGGAACAAACATTAGATGATGCACAAGGACATGGGATAACGTTCTATGCAGTAGAGGACCAGGATGCAAAGGGAGCAAGTTGGGTAGGAGCTATGGCATCACCATAGGGTAATCCTGTCTGGGGGGTATGGAAGCTTTCCCTCTAGGACTCTGCTAAACCTGATTTAGACAATTAAAGTCAGAGAGTAAGAGAGAAAAGGGCAGAGGGTAAGTCTGTGTGAACATTAGCATGTAAACCAGGGAAGGAATGAAGCAGAGACAGAACCAGCAGCATAAGAAATGGAAGGAACCGTATTAGAAAAATGGCAGACATGAGATGGGATGGTGTGTAAAGGACTGAGAAGCTTCTGAAGTGGAGCAAAGGGAACCAAGGAGACTTGGGAGTCCATTAAGAACAAAGGCAAGAGAAACCACTGCAGGGCATCTAATTCATCCAAGATATTCTTATGCATTAGCAGATGGATTCTTTTGCCCCAACTTCCAAATAGCCCTAGAATTTAAAAGTTCAGCACCATGGCCAAGGTCAGGTGCACTCCATCCATTAATCTAATGGTCCCCTCTGATGCTCAAGTCAGGATGTTGCTTTAGCTCCAAATTATGTAAAATTAATAACAATTTGAGAGCAGAGAATTGAGTACATACTGTATATATTTCTGTATGAGTAATGATGTAATTTGGGAACTTCAGAATCTTTGTTTTGAGTTGAGGTAATGTAGATTGAAGGAAGACTTCTGATGTTTTAATTGCTTTTAGCCATAATAAGTTCATATTTAGCATACCAAATTATTAAGTGATATTAGATGACATTTTTTAAATGATGCCATGGTGGGGGAGTTATACAAAAGTTCTCTCTCCATTTTTGTTATAACATTTTGCAAGTCAACAATTACCTCAATAATAATCCCAACTGAATAAAGTAAGATCCTTGGTCTACCCAAAAGCTAACAGTAAGAAGAGAAAGTGTGGTGACCATTATGCATTACAAATCTCTTCACCTTGTCTCCAGAGTGTACTGTTGACTCAT
Organism: Peromyscus aztecus; assembly: GCA_902168405.1. NCBI lineage: Eukaryota > Metazoa > Chordata > Mammalia > Rodentia > Cricetidae > Peromyscus > Peromyscus aztecus. The sequence goes on from CABHPQ010152473.1 coordinate 42,733, forward strand.
TCAGGGTCTTGGGGCATGAGAGTCATCGATAATCAGGAGGGCTCTAGCTACCATGCCTTGCCAATCAATCTGCAACCCCTTCTCTGTCTCGAAGTAACTGTAAGATAATTGGTTATAATTTCCTTTCACAGACTGGAAAACAGACCTGTATAACAGCCCTCCCATGGATTCACATTTTCTAAATAGCAAAAGGAGCTTTTCAAGCTAGGTCTATGTGACCCAAAAGTTCTGGTTCCTTATGTTGGAACCCGGGTCCTAGGTCCTTTCTTGGGCTATTAAGATCCTTTGGACTCAATTTCTGCCAGGGATGAAGGTAAACCATATGACCTCTGGTTTCATTTACAGATAGCTTTTAATTTAAACTGAAATGGTAAAATATGTGCTAAGTAGACTATAAACAGCTTCAAAATATATTCTTTTTTCATTCCTTTCCTTCGTTCTTCAGTCCTTATGGGAGCAGATGAGCTATAGAGTGATTATGTTCTTGGAAATTCTTTGAAACTTCATCATATACATACTCTATCGCTGTGCTCATGTACCATATATGTATAATATATAAACTCTATCCACGAATTTTAGGGTTTTTTTTTTAAAGACAGGGTCTCTCCATATAGTCCTGGCTGTACTGGTGCTCACTCTGTGAGGTCAGGATGGCCCAGAGCTCACAGAGATCTGCCTTCCTCTGCCTCTCAAGTACTGGGATTAAAGGCGTGTGTTGCCATGCATAGCCCTGATGATTTTTGTTAAAGATTTGATGGCAAGTATCTAAAGTCAATTTATTGGTTCGTGAGTGTCCAGCCATGAATATTTGTTGAATAATGTCCCTTTGGAAGGGACAAGGGAAGGAGAAAAAATACTTTATCTCCATGCCACCTCTACCCTTTCAATCCCAGATGGTTGACTGCAGGACAGCCTGCATCCCGCTCAGGAGCGTCTCTGAAATTTTTCATTTCCACCTGACTCACATCACCGGAGAGGTCCTCCCTTTTCTCTGACCCTTTATCACTTCTTAAAATGTCAAGGCGAGCTCAGCCTCCGCCTGCTCCCTCACTGTTCACTGCTTACTCACCTGCAACCGTGTTTCTCCACCCTCACCTGCAACCGTGTTTCTCCACCCTGCCCACTCACTTGCATATCACTGCACTCAGCTCCCGTTTGCCCCTCTCCACTGCCCTCCCCTGCCCTCCCCTGCCCCCCACTGCCCTCCCCTGCCCTCCCACTGGTCCCCAATGCTTTTGTGTCACTTATGAGAGAAAATACATGATGGTTTCCTCTCCCATCCAGCTCATTTTCCTTGACGAGATGATCTGATCCCCGGTTCCACCCATCTTCATACAAGTAACATAACTTCATTCTTCTTTGAAGCTGAATAAAACTTCACTGTGTGTGTTCGATTTCTTTGTCTAATCATGTGTCAGTGGGTAGCTAGGCTGGGTCCATATCTTGACTATTGTGAACAAACAGTGCTGCAAAGGGTAAACATGGATGTGAAATCATGTCCACGGCATGCTGACCTAGACTATAGGAGTGGTATAGTTAGATCACATCACTGCTACATTTTTATTTCTTTTGAGGAATTCCATTCTGATTTCCATAGAGGTTGCACTTCTTACATTTGTGTCAGCAGTTTATAAGGGTTCCTTCTCTCATACACCATTTCCAACATTTGCCAGCATCAGTTTTAGCATCATGATCGCCCAGCAGGACTTGACAGGGTGGGAAATCATCTCCCTGAAGGTTCTCTTCTCTGGATTCACCAGTAAAATATCTTCCCCGTTTACCACGTTCTCCTCTGCTCTCTTTCCAACATTTTTGACAGCCTCTCCTTTCTCTGCTCATCTATTTAACTGGCAGCTCCACACCTTTGCCCCAAGTCATCTTTTTTCCTCTTTCTTGTTTATATCCTATCCCATAATATAAATGCCACAGATATGTGGACGTTCTCAAACACATCTCTCGCTTTGACTCTTCTCTGGCTGCCTGTTCAGTAATATCATGTGAGTGTCACATAAAGCTTTACAAGGTTTGACTTTTCTTTCCTTCCTCTCTTTCCATCTTCTTACTTCAAAACAAAAACCAAAAAACTCAATAAATGGCTCTACCCTCTGAAGCAGCAATAAAAGGCTCTGCCTCAACTAACAGCCCTCTATCTTCCCACTACACATAACTGTGTCTAGTCAACGTCCTGCCTATGAAGCCAGCAAAACACACCTTCATCTATTCACTTCTCTCCATCCCCACTTACTCCACTCTCGTCCACGCCATCCTCCTCCTCCTTCTGCACCGTATTCTGACTAGGTCTCCTTACATCCACCCAACCCCTTCTAGAACATCCACCATTAAGAAGCCAGAGGAATCAGTGTAGCATGTTACTGGGCTTCTTGTATCCCTACCCCCCTACCCACATGGGATGAACTATGTTACCTAGTTTCACCTCAAAGTACTTTCCTCCAGACCAGAACCTTCCCATCATCCCTCTCTCACTCCGAAGTACCTATTTTCTCTCTTTTCTCCCTTCTAGCATTGTGCATTCAATTATCCTATTTTCTTCTTTTTTCTTCATAGTTCTCAGCACTGTGTGAAATTGTCTTCCTGACTGTTCCTTTGCTTAATATCTCTTGTCTTTAAGGTCCATGGTGGCAGCTACTTTGTGTGTCTTGCTCACCTCTGTAACCCCGGAAAGTACCTGATACATGCCAAATAAGAGCACAGTGAGAAGTGACTTCGGCAGCACAGGAATCTCCGCTAAGCCCTGACTTGCCTTTGACAGAAATAAATGAGCAACAAGTTTATTTTAGGTCAACTTTAATCAGAAGAGAATTGTCTAATAACCCAGCATTCTTTCCCTTTGACTAGGATTTCAATATGACCTCCCACTATATATTTCAAATTGAATACTAGACTCACACAGTCATTCTCGGATAATTCTACCCCATCATCATGGTGGAATCATTTACTCTATGGTGACCAGTTAAGACAGTGGCTTCTCCTTATTCAAAATTCTCACCAACTTAAAAATTGTTTTCTCTATGTTTGAGGGGGATGGTTCTCATTTGTAACAATAGGAGTTTTGGTGCTTACTGGATAGTTCATCCATTTTCTAAGTTACACACTTTTGTGACATACTTTTATGGGGTACTTTTAAGATGTTGGTAAGGATCCTTATTCTGCTAGATACAAAAAAATGAAGCAATGGTACTGATAGGTTCAGGGATCGGGGTTCACTGTAGACCCACTGGTGACCCCCACCAAGCTCTGAAGAATAGTTCCACTCCAATATTCACATAGATGGCCCTAATTAAACTGAGTAAGTCATGAATCTGGAAAGGGACAGGTAGAAAGAGAGGAAGAAGCCAGGAGAGAAAGTAATCAGAAGGCCTAAGAAAAATTGCCAAAGAACAAAACTAATCAATCTGCTTTTAATGAAGCAATTGAAGGAGTGAATAATATTTTCTTAATAAAGCTTATAAACACGCTGCCAGAGTTAAAAAATGACCCTGCTGGTGCTTCTTTGGCGATTGTTAGTTCTTGGCTTGCACTAACGATAATTTATCCTCAGAAATGTGGTGTTGGTGTTAACAATGAATATGATAACCACTAAGAAACCAAAGATGGACAATCTACCAAGCACTGTCCTAAATATGGGGTGCACCCTATTTCACTCTTTCTCACCATTTGCCTAGAGTGACGTGGAATGTAGGTATGGATTTGATTTTTAACCCAGTATTTGCGTGTTATTAATACTACACTATAGGAAAGATGAGAAGAGTTGCTTTATCACAATTCTGTTAAGAGGAAGCTATGGCGGGAACACTAGAAAAAAATGCATCATCTTGGAGCTGAGTGTTTGTGTCCAAAACCCATGCTGAATTTTTAGTCCTGATATAACACTGTATATCAGGAGACAGAGCCTTCAGGAGGTCTTTAGTATGTAAGGACACCTCATCATGGGTGGGATCTGTAACTTACAAATGAGCTGAGGAGACAAAACTAGACCCTTGTTCTTCCACATTTCCCCCTCCACCAAGGACACAGTCATGAGGCACAAACCCAAAAGTAGAGAGCAAACCCAAGCATCTTGACCTTGGACCTCCCAATTTCCAGAGATATGAGAAACTGGCTCCTATTACTTTCCTATTATTTAGAAGTTAGCCATAATACGGTATTATTATGTTATAGAAGTACAATGTGACTAAGACAGATTATACTGGGAAAAAATGGAAGACAAGCATGATGTCATACTTGGAAGTTCTAATTAGAAGCACCATGTCTTTAAAAAGACAGAGACTATAAATAATGTCATTATAACCTCAGGTGTGTGTGGGGGGGAGGTGTGCACACATGCATGTATGTGCCTTCAGTTGTATACCCATTGGTGACTCCATTAGAACTATCCAGTGAGGCCTGGTGGAGTCATCAATTAAGA
>CABHPQ010152474.1:0-10995 GCA_902168405.1 Peromyscus aztecus
TATGTATATACACATATATACATACACTGGGTGTTTGGTTTTTCACCTGGAAATCCTTACTTTGCCTTATCTTGTAGAGTTTCAGGACATCCCAGACATTGTGAAAGGCCATCCTGGGAGTTGAAAATGCAGTTACCAGGGTATGCAACTAACACGTGTCTCATGAATCCTTCCTAAACAACCTCTGAGGGCTGGTGAGATGGTCCAGCCCATTAAAGCATTTGCCGTGAGAACTTGGCCTCTGGCGTTTGCTCCCCAGAGCCTATGCAAAAAGATGGAATGAGAGAACCAACATATACAGTTGTTTCTGACCTCCACAGGTGTGCCTTGGCACACTCCTCTTCCCCCCTCCCCTTCCTCATGCACACACTCACACACACTCACTCACACACACACACACACACACACACACACACACACACACACGCAATACTTAAAGAACATTTACCTTCTGAGAAATGAGATTACAAGGTTTGTGAGACAGTGACTGGAAAGGTCAACACCTTTTTGATGGCAATTAACAAAATAACCTCCAAGTAGTGTGTGACTCTAGACACAATGAAAGTAACAAGCAAAGAGAGGGAGAGCAGATAGCTAGACTCTGGGGCAGCAGGTGCTAATGAGTACCCAACTCAGCTGTTTACTTTCTATACATTTTGGTCCTCTGGATTGGGCACCTGGGACGCCATCTTTCCCTTTAGGTATGAGCCTTTTGAACTAGATTGATAAATGTAAGAGCAATATTGTATAAAGGGTAGTCTCAGCTTTTAACTGGTGAAAATCAAAATTACATTTTGCCACTTATTGGAAAATGTCTTGAATGCTATGTGAAAATAATGTTAGCCAAATTGCTGACACGCCCATTTCTTTCCCACAATTCCCCTTGTTCAAGTGCTTTTTATTTTGTTTTCAATAGACTTGCTGAGGATGTTTCCTTCAGTGGAAAGTGAATGGAAAACACTTCTCTGAGAAGCTATGGTGACTAGTGCACCCAGATCCCACACAATTGTGCCACACGTTAGCCTGAGGGATAAATTATATCCAACGTACCTGTGTAAGCCCTAGCTGAGCCAATCACCACAGAACAGACAACCGCTATCTACTTTGGGGGAACAGGTGGTGGGTGGGCGTGGGCCAATGTGTAGTCAGTTAAACTTAAGGTTTCAGATGTTGTTTATTTGTGATGCAGTATGGACTGACAACATTTAGGGAGTTGTTCAAGGCTGGAGCACATTGGCACTGCTGTGCAGCGAGAGCCTAGCCCATGCACCATGCACACTCCATCAGGTTTTGCAGGGCAAACCTGCAGGGCCAGCCTGGCTAACAGTCACTTCTGGGTGTCACTTTTTCCTTCACTCTCCAAAGCCTTTTTGATGGGTACACATGGTTTATTTATTCATTTTTGTGCTGCCTTGAAATTCACACAAACACAACTCTCCTGAATGAAATGAAAATCCACACAGTGTTAGGGTGAGTTCACCAGCTCTGGGGTGTCTGCCCACTTTAGGACAAGGGCTATATAGAAATCTGCTTGTAAGAAAAACTGTTGACAACCGTGACAAAAATAAGGATATAATATCAAAATAAATCAAAGGATATACAGTATTGTCATTATTCTGATACAGAATTTTTTACATAGAAATATTGATACCAGTACAAATGGCAAGATATCAGGAAATCCATTACAATAGACCTTTGGGTTACAAATGAAAGTTTAAATTATAACTTAACACCGATTTTTAAATGATGACTCCTGTCATACCAGATGAAAACCAATGCTTCCTCCTCAAGTGGCATTCTTTAGAATGTCTCCAACAAGAAGATTAAAAATAAAAAAGAGCTTCAAGTAAAAAAATGAAAAAAGAAATGTAATATTCCATTAGGGAGAAAACGCCTTTCACTCAAACAAATCTAGAAAAATGGACCGCATTCCTTCAGTGTCCATTAACTTTGTCCTACCACCAGTTAAACAGTACAGCTGAAAGCTGCCAGGGTAGGTGGGTACAGGAAAGTTCCAGAAGCACTCCCAATTTCCACTCCCAGTGAGCTGTCCAGAGTGTCTGGTTCAAATGCATCTTCTTGCCACCAAATAAGTCTAGAGCTAGCTCTTTGAGCCTCCTCCGCAGTGGCTCTGCCAGTAGGCTAGGGTTGGAGAGACCCCACTTCAAAATACTAGGCTAAAGTGAGGGCCACGGGAGTCTTTGAAGAGGGAGGGAGGGAGTGTCTGTGCACTGGGCAGGGTGGGCAGACGGTTTGCAAAGGACACACACAAAAAGTTTCTTATTCTCCTATTTGTGAAAGTGGTTGTTATTGGCATTCAAAAAATGTCAAGCCAAAACATAAACAGGGAAATGAGAAGCCATTTCAGAATGCTTTGCCCTTTATAAGTCTATCCAAAAATCAACTCTCCTTCAAAAAGAAAAAAAAAAAGTCACTTCAAAATGTTACTTGGAAAGTTGAGGAAGCGAGAGCATTTCTTTCTGGCGTATTCTTTGTGTGTCACAATCACAAGTGAGACTTGACAGACATTGTGCAGCGGAGGTTCACACTTCAAGTTCACACTTCAAAGTGATCACTTCCGGGCCAAACAAATAAACCGGTTGAAAGAAGTCCGTAAACACGCCAAGCCTGGCAGGCAAGGACAAGTGTGATGCATTCTCCGCCCCCAAAAGGGAACCTAAAAGAGAAAAGGGGACGGAGTCAGAAAAGTTTGATTTTTCAATTTACCTGTTCATTTATTTAGTACAATATATATAGTATATAATATATACATATATACACACACACACACACACACATATATATATATATATAAATTCAATAACATGCTTGCTGAAGATAAGCTTGCTGTTTCAACTAGGCTGGCAGGCCAGTCAGGTCTTGAGGTACATCCATCTCTTCCCGCCCCTCCCCCCAGTGCTGGGGTCACAGGCACTGAGCATCCACCATGCTTGACTTTTTATCTGCACACTGGGATTTGATCTAGGGTCTTTGCAATTACAGAACAAGCACTCTTACCAACTGAGCCATCTGCCCATCACTCTGACAAAAATAAAAATGAAAACAAATGAAGCCTTTCTGTGGATCCTTGGATCCTAATCTGTGTTACTGAATGCGCAATAGGCAATACACAGAGGTCTTTACATATACATCATATTTCCCGTCCCAGCCATCAGCATGTGAAGATTTCAAATACAGATTCACACCTGTTTTGCAGATGAGAGACGGAAGTGCAGAGATGAGCAAACAGCCCAAGTTCACGCATCTGGAGCTGAGGGTTTGGCTATAGATGGACCAGAAATACCAGGTCTTTTTGCCTTCTGCATTTTTTCACTTTGGTGGTGGTGGTGGTGGTGGTGGTGGTGGTAGTGGTGTGTGTGTGTGTGTGTGTGTGTGTGTGTGTGTGTGTGTGTGCTGTGCATACACACATGTGTGTGGGTGTGCATGGAAATTTATGCAGGGTCCATGTGGAGGGCTGAGGTGGATGTTGAATGCCTTCCTTCTTCATTCTCTTTTCCATTTTGAGACAGGGTCTCTTAATAAAACTGGAGCTGGCCAATTCCAATAGGCTGGCTGGCCACTGAGCCCCAGGATCCACTTGCCTTTTCCTCCTCAGTGCTGGGATTTCAGAAGCTCAGCGCTGCCCTTGACTTTTGTACTGAGGTTTGGGGGGCTAGAACCCAGGTCTTCATGCTTCTGTGGCAAGCATGTTACTGAATGGGCCATCTCTCTAGCCCTCCATTTTGTTCTTGTTTTAAAGTGTCTTGCTATGTAAACTCCACAAGGAAAGGCAAGCCTAGGCATGACCACATGGATCCAATGCACAAGAATGAATCCATAGCCAGTCAGGAATATGGAAATTCACACATTCACACACAGCCACCAAAGTTAAATCACTGAGGATGTCTAGAGCGAAATCAGTCTGAAGAACTACTGCACCCAGAGGCTCTCAGCCTGACTCAGAGGGGAAGGCCTGCTTCAAGCCCAAAGCCACTCACTCCACAATCCCTGTACAAGCCACCAGTAGCACTGGATTGAGGCAGGTCAACCGACAGCTAGCACTCACAATATGTATGCTTTCCAAAGTTCTAGAACAAGGAGAGACAGGAAAACCACCCGACCCCATAGGTACAGGGTCTGGAGCTCAGTTAACACCCTGGTCTGGTTGAGTGGTTCAGTCCTGTAACAGCAGCACTCAGGATGCTGAAAAGGAGAATCATGAATGGGAGAATAGCCTGGGGGAAGACCCTGGAGAGAGAGACAGAGACGACAGAGACAGAGACAGAATGTGGACCCTGTTTCCAACTCAAATGTTTTATTGGCTGTCCTTCTATGTATTTCTGGTCTATCCTATCAAAAGAAGCCATCCCACACCAATTACCCAGATGTTTTCAAAATACATTTCTTTATAGATTTAAAAAAAAAAAAAAGGCAAAAGGCTGTCTTCAGACAGTGGCAGAACCATTCCAACCTTACTCCTGGGTTGACCTGAGGGGGCGAGAGGGCGGACCCAATGCTCATGTACAGAGTAAAAACCAGGAGTCCTGGGTGTATCCCTCTGTGAGGCTGCTCTCTCTCTCACTCTTCTTACCTCCTTTTTCTTTTTTCTTCTCTTCGCCCTTCTTCTTTCCTGCCTTCCATTTGCAACATGGCTCTGGATGGGTCAGGGAGATGATTGACGTCAATAAACACGAAGGGAAGTGAGGGAAGCGACAGAGGGCAGGACTCGTGGTGTGGTCGCCAGGCAGAGCAGGGCACACGGCCAGGCTCCCCTGGTGCCTTTCGCCTTTTGGATGAGTGGTTATTTCCAAGGGGCTAAACATGGCATCTATACACAGCCACAACCACACTGCCGGTAGGGTTCGGCAGATGGTGTGCTCAGAATGGTTCTGTCACTGTGGGAGTCAAGGCTGTTGGGATAAGGCAGAGGTGCGGGGGGATGTGGCTACCACTCAGAACACATCCAACAGCTGGGTATAGCAGGGCCAGCTTAGACAATGACAACTGGGCAGTGTGGGATGTGACCACCAGTGATCTTTGCAATCCATTCTGACTCTGAGTTTTTGCAAGACTTCCCCAAGCCAAGCCTTAGTGTCCGATATGGACCAGTGGCTCTCAATTACCAGGGATGATTCTGTCCATACAGCAATACTCAGCCAGTTGTATCTGTCACAGCTGGGATTGGGGTGTGTGTGTGTGTGTGTGTGTGTGTGTGTGTGTGTGTGTGTGTGTGTAGGTGCTAGAAATATTACTAAATTTCTAAATATCCAGGATAGCCCTCTCAGTAAACAGTAAGCTAGCTCAAAATGTACATGGTACCGAAGCTAATAACTAGCAGCCAGCAGCAATATTCAAGGCATTGTGCTTGTCCCAGGCCAGTGTAAAATAATCATTCCATCAAAGGGTTATGCACAGGATCCAGCGAGCGGGTTTCAAGTTGATATGCTACTACTGTCTCCAGCCCCTCTTCTAGGTATTGAAGGATACAACAGTGAACCAGAAGGAAAGGCCCTTTGCTCCAACAGCAATCCAGACCCGCCCCTATGAACTTCAGGGCCCCCATCCTGGTGCTTGCCTTATCTCATGCAAACCAAGACCCAATCTGCATCTCTCCTTCCAAGCATCATTTTCAAGCAGTCCAAGCTCCCAGCACTTTTCTTCCTCCCTCTCCTTTTGGAAGTCCCTAGTGGTAAACAGCATGAGTCCTGAAGTCATCCATTCGGCAGACTCCTGCCTGCTTCTCCCTGGGCCCATTCACTTCTAGGTTCAGAAGCCTCAGGAAATGAAGCAAACGGGTATCCCTGGAGTGAAGAAATGTTCACATCGATCCACATTCTAACTACTAGTCCCAAACTTGGTAGCTTGCTTTAGCATCCGTGGAGAACCAACTTCTTACAGACTACAATTCCAAACAGCAAATTCTTAACTCACCAAGACAGAAAGAGCATGCTTCTAACTTGCTTGTGGTACTTTTAAAGGGAAAACTGAAGCATAGACCTGTAAAATCCTATAGGGGACTGGGGCAGGAGGATGGTGAGTTCAAGGCCAGCTTGGACCACGTAATGAGACCTATTTACTATTTCAAAGTGAAAAGAAAATGTGGGGCTGAGTATATAGCTCAGTGGCAGAGTGCTTGCCTAAGGGGTGAGATCCTGCCTTCAGTCTCCAGTCACACACACACACACACACACACACACACACACACACACACACACACGCGCGCGCGTGCAGGGAAAGGAGGGAGGGAGCATGGGAGGGAAGGAGGAACATGACTCTAGTTACGGAACTGCTTTCTATCCTGACTGCATGATTGCCTGTTACTGAATTGTCCTCCAGTTTTGCAAGATGCCACCATCTGGAGAAACTAGGTACAGGGTGAAGACTGAGAGCCCTGAGTGAAACTGCAGTATGTTTCTGTCCCGGGACACTGTCACCAGCCTGCAGCCACAGCTCTGATGCTGCTCTAAGAGGTCGCTGCACCAGTGACTCCTGAGGGCCACAGGAGGAGGAATGAGGACATCACAGTTCTCTCCAACCATCCAACTGTTAAGTCACATTAGTTACCTTTTAGTCTTACTACAACTGCTCAACATTAACAAATACACATACAGTCTTTGACAAGAGCACATCCTTAAGTTATGTTGACAGTCTTCCATCATACCCTGGCTTCCAAACAGGAATCACTAATAAAGTTTGACATCTTCAAAAACTTTTTTAGCAAGACTCAAATTGTATTTTTTTTCTTTCAGAAAAAGGTAATGTACAGGCCAAGTTTTAAAGTGAAATTTAAAAAATTGTAGCTGGGTGTGGTGATGTGCACCTGTACTATAATCTCAATATTCAGGAGGTAGGAGGTTATAAATTCTACATAGTAAGAGACCATTGAGAAATGAAAGAGAAATAGAGACAGAAATGGAGAGAAGGGAGAAGGAGAGAAAAGAAAAGGGAAAGGAAGAAAATTTCGTTAAAATGTGTACATAAAAGTGGGTGGGGGTGGGGAAATGGCTCAGTCATAAGTGCTTGCGTAAGGACCTGAGTTCTCACCCCAGCATCCACATGAAAGCCAGGCACAGTGTGTATCTGTAACCCCAGCGTTGAAACGCTGGAGACAGCTGCATGACTGACAAACACCTGCCAGCCAGCGCAGCTAAACCCTGAACTCCAGGTTCAATGACAGCCCCTGTCTCAAACAATGAGGTGTAAATTTAATGAGGAAGAAAGCAACATCAACCCCTCTCCTCAGCATGCACACACGCGCGCGCGCACGCACGCACACACACACACACACACACACACACACACACACACACACACCTATGCAAACATATACTAGAGACACACATACAAAGTGGACTGGAGCTGGGCGTGCGGCTCAGTGGGAAAGCACTTGCCTAGCATGGACAAGGCTCTGTGTTTAGTTCCAGTACAAGCAAACCAGAGGATGGAACAAACTTAAAAGATGAGATCAGAACAGCTCTTTAAATTAATAAAAAACAAATAAAATAGTAAAACAGTAAAAAATAAAAAAAATCCAAGTATTAATTATATTCATCAAATCAAATAATATCCTCCTGTTTAGTACTCTTGTTTTTTAAATTATGAAGACCACAATCTAGTGAAAACCACAATGCAACTATTAATAGAAATCAAAATAGTATGTTTTTAAAATAGTGTTTTCTAAAGACATGATTTCATGAGTCACTCAAAGCGTTAAAAATGACACCAGTTAAAACCATTGTTTCCTATAAAATGTGCTTTCTCCAGGTAAACCAATGTTTTGAGCTCTTTGCTTCCTTGTTTATTTTGCTTTTGGCGGTGCTTGGGATTGAACTCAGGTCCTTGGTTACATGAGGAACTAGCTCTAACCCTCAGCTACTGCCCTAGGGACTCACTCCCTAACCTAGGCTGACCTTCAACCTAGGATCCACTTGCCTCGGGGCCCCAAGTGGTGAGATTATAGCCATGTGCAATCAAGTCCCACTGTTTTATTCCACTTTGAATTATCAAATATAAAATAAAAACCTCTGAACTTTTAAAATGACAATCTAACACCAACTGTAAGTCTACAAGTCAATGGATGTACTTAAGATAAAGAAGGGACTTGACCTCAGAACTGCCTGTCTCCACCTATGGCTGTGGCTTCATCTCAAATATGGCTCTTTTCATTCAAAAGTCAGACTTGGGGGCTACTGACGATGCCAATCTGAAGTAAGAGAAAGAATTTTTCCATAAAGGATCTATATTTTTACAAATTACTAAGAAACCGTCACTGAACTTGAGTAGAAATGAAAAACTGTACTGTAATGTTCATCAGGGCATATTTATAGAAACATTTTTCTTTACTTATCTTGGGGACAACGGAGCCGAGACCATTCTAGAAGAACTACACTTTTATAGACTACATTGACTTAATCTTCACCAAGATTACCAACTTCAGCACCGACCCTGAAAACAGCTCATCAAAATGACCTTTCCAGTTTTCCAGGATACGAGAAAAGCATATAGAATGTCATAAAAACTGAGTTCCAGAAATACATTTCATGGCGACATCTGCATGGGGGAAGGTGAACCTGACAAGAATCTTGTCTTGAGCAATTCTGTCGGTTTACCACTTGGCTTCACTATAAAACCATAGTTACTTATGGGTTTCTTTATTTGCCCTGCCATCAAGACGAACTGCTGGGGTACATAACAGGGGTGTGTGAGAAGGTAGTCTCACTTGCTTTCAGAGTTGGCATTACAGCAAGAAGGAACTTCAAGTTAATCATGGAAACAAAACTCGTTACTTTTTAAATAGCAAAAATAATAAGAAAGTCCCTGCCCCAGCCCCGCCCTGCCCTGCCCACTTGAGCACTCAGCCAGCCTCTTGCTAATTTTAGCTTTTGCCTATATTGGGGTCTTGTGAGGAAGAACCTTGGCGGAAGGTTAGCCTTGGAGATTATTATAAGAATGAGAGAATTCATGCCTCCCATCAATCAAATTCCAGGACTGAGACCTCCCAAGACACACTTTCAAGAGGAAGCCACTAAGGAGCCTGTCACATGATGTCGCAAAAGATACCCATCCCAGGAGATGAACCATTCTCAACAGAAATACAAGATTAATGAAAAAACACAGGCAGCTAAGTGAATTAAGGAAGGCCAACACAGGACCTGAAGGAGAATCGACAGGCGTTGCGGAGGAAACAACACGTTCTTCGGGTCAGATAGAAACATTACTTGGCAGCCTCAGTAGTATTAGATCAAACAGAAGAAGAAAATGACAGAGCTTGAAGACACATCATTTGGACTGTTAGTGTCAGAAAGAAAGAACAAAAGATATATGTGTGAGTGTGTGTGTGTGTGTGTGTGTGTGTGTGTGTGTGTGAGAGAGAGAGAGAGAGAGAGAGAGAGAGAGAGAGAGAGAGAGAAGAAGGGAAGGAAGGAGGGAAGGAGAGACAGAGAGACAGAGACAGAGAAGACTTTGCCTGTCATGGGCTTTTGAAACATCAAAGCACACTCCCAGTAATATACCTCTGAGAGAGAGAGAGAGAGAGAGAGAGAGAGAGAGAGAGAGAGAGAGAGAGAGAATATGCAAGAACCTTGGGATACTCTTAAAAAACTCAAATATTTAGATCATTGGCACACATGAGGAAGAAGAGTTACAGGTTGGGGGCATAGAAAACCTCTTCAGAAAAATAACAGCAGAAAGCTCCCCAAATTTTGAGAGAGACACAGACATCCAGGTACAAGAGGCATTTAGAACCTTAACCACACATAACCACAGAAGTATGTCACCATGACATAGCATAGCTAGGCTGTTAAAAGTGTAGGACCAAAAGAATATTAAAATCTGCTAGAAGGAAATGTCAAGTAACATTTAGAGGCAAATATATTAGACCAACAGCAGACTTCTCAGAAGGAACTCTAAATGGCAGGAAGGCATGGGATGATGTATTTCAGGTCCTGAATGAAAATAACTACCAACCAAGATTGTTGTACCCAGCAAGGCTGTCCTTCACAAGGGATAAGTATGTACCTTCTGAGGTAAAAAGAGATTAAGGGAACTCATGGCCACTAAACCAGAATTACAAAAGATGCTTGAGAGAGTCCTATACCCAGAAAAGAGAGAATTTAGTAAATACCATCATTAAGAACAGTAATAAATCCCACTAGAAAACAGAGATATGCCAGTGTGTGGAGTAAGAAAGAAATACTAGAAATACTAGCACAGTAAATCATCAAATTCAAACGTAGAGAAAACAAGAATTGATGCCCGGAATTATGGGCCAAGTTTCTGCCCAGCAAAGCAGACATTCCGTTGACCGGCCCACGGCGTGAAGCTGTCTGTAGTGGTTTGGATAAGAACGGTCACCATAGGTTCAAACATCTGAATACTTGGTCTCCTGTTGGGGGAGGATTAGGAGACGTACCTTTGTTGGAGGTATGTCACTGGGGATGGACTTGAGGTTTCAAAAGACTGTTCCCTGGGCAATCTCTGCCTCCGGCTTGTGGTTCGAGCTCTGAGCTTTCAGCTGTTCTTGCCTTTACTCTGCAATCATGGACTCTGACCCTCTGCAACTCTAAGTCTAATTAAATGCTTTCTTCTTGCTTTGTTTTGTTTGTTTGTTTGTTTGATTTTGAGTTTTTTGTTTTGTTCTGTTTTTCAAGACAGCATTTCTTTGTGTAGCCTTGGCTGTCCTAGTAGACCAAGCTGGCCTGGAACTCAGAGATCCTCCTGCCTCTGCCTCCCCAAGTACTGGGATTAAAGGCGTGAGCCACTGTCACCCTGCTAATGCTGTCTTTGAAAAACAAAACAAAACAAACGGAAGGACCTGGGGAGAAGGCTCCGACTGTGTGCTGCTTATCAAGCGAGGCAAGTTCAGGTCCTCAGCACTTATGTAAAAAAAAGTCGGGCACCGAGTGAGGAAGGCAGCCAACAGCAATGTCGGACATTCCTAGGCAAACAAAGAAGCATGTACACATGGATACACACATGGCGCAAATTACAAACCTG